>JAQFVV010000218.1:671757-951757 GCA_028023455.1 Epiperipatus broadwayi | reverse complement strand
TTTATCAAAATACAATAGCAATAATTAAATTATATAATGTTACTAAGAATATTAACATTTAGGAGAGTGTAGACAGGATTATTCCATAACTCTAAAATGTTTTACAGCAATTTTGCAAGAAATATTTTGTGGATTAAAATGAAAATCTAAGGGAATAAAAGTAAGTGGAGATTATTTTATCTACATTTTGAAGATAATGTGATTGTTTTTGAAAATAGTAAACTTGGAAGATCCAGGAAATATTGTAAAAAATATTATATGAAAATAAAAGAATAGGACTAAAGGTGAATGTTAAATAGAATAAAATAATGTTTAGTGGGTTTTCTGAAATATTTATTGATTTTCTCAAAATAAAAAAAATAAAGTTTAAAAATACTGAATTAGAAAAAGTTAACAACTACAAATACTTACGTCAGATTATTAATGTAAATAATTATTTCACTTATTGTTTAAATAATTCATGAGCAATTTAAAAGTATTGCAGTTTGTAATGTTATAATTGACTATTTATTAGTCTGCATTACAGTGACATGTTTATTTTCATGTTTTAAGAGGTTTATTTAAACTTCATTGTATCAATATTTCAATCTCTGAGGTCACGTTGCAATCTTTAAGTGTCCATATATATTCATTGGACCATTAGTAAGAGTGGATTTCCATTCTTATTATTAAAAAGAGATAGGTTGCCTTGACAACAGTGAGAAATATTGATTACTATCTATATTGGTACGTTTAGGTGGTGATTGGTTTTTAATTGTTACGTATTCTCCCATTTAGTTTTAAGTATTATGTATTTTTTTAATCTCTAAATGAAACACAAAATAGAGATGTTATGTTGTATTAGTACAATATATCTGCATGATCCGTAGCATAATTAGTGAAAATGAATGACCTGCATATAAAATTGAAAAAAAAAAATGTATCAGGGAATGTGACTTTTAGGATTGGACTTACTAAGGCTGCATCAGGTATTTTTGTTTTAATATAGGGAGGAAGTGAATGAGGACATATTATATTAAGAAGCACTTTTACAAATAAAAAAGCAAGCAGTTATAATTGATAAAAGATGAGCAAGTACACTACCAAAAATGACATTGACAATATAAACATTTACTTTATAATTAAACATTTTTGAGCAGAAGAAGTCTTGTTTTTGTACTGAACTTGGTGACAGTTAAATGTTCCAAGTAATGAATTAACTGTGTCTAAGATAAATCGATTGGCATTCTAAGAAAGAATAAATAAGTTCCTGTGAAGCTTGAGGGTTGTTTATGATTTGTAAATAATTGCCACATGGATGACTTGATAATCTTTATTTTAGATCCTTTTAGCACCTAGAATTAGCTCAGAATTTAAAGAACAAAAGGAATGTTTTAAAATCTTCTGAATATTATCAGGGCATCATCAATGAAGGATATGCTTTGACAGTTATTCCCAGATATGAAAGAGACTTGGGAATTGCTTGATATTCTTGATAATATAATCTATATTTATTGCAAATAATAGTGATGCAAGCAATTAGCTCCGTCAAATATTACGGCTAGGTTTAAAAGGTCAAGAAAGACTCATGTGCTTCTTAAGCTTAATAAGTCTGTTAGTAAAATAATTTTAATGAATAATTATTTATGAATGTTTTGACCGATAATTTCTTATTGCTCTAACTCCGGCTTTGAAATCAACTTGGAATGTAACATTATTTAATTTGTTTATTTTAAAATAAGATTGATTAATTGAGTTATGTGAATAGGAGCGCTTTAGAAAAATAAAATAATCTAGTTTCTTCTCAACAATTCCTGAAAACTTTTTGTATCAAAAGTCTTTAGTGTGATGGAAGCTGTAGGTAATATAATAAGGAATTGGAAGCATCTGATTTTTTACAAGGTATGATATTTCATTTATGGAAATGTTAGATATATAATATTTATGTGAAAAAAATTGATAACATTTATATAGGATAGGAATGATGTGTAAATATTAGCTGGAAGATCAACCATTAATGAAGTATATAAATGTATGTGCATAATTTCTTCAAAAATTTGTTGTTTTGAAATATATTTATCTTCAGAAAGTTGTGTAACATGGTTAATTTAAAAACTGACAAAGATCGACTATCCTTGGAATATATTTTAAATAGTTAAAAAGTTCAATATCTCACACTAGAGAATAACCCTTCAGCAAAATAGGAATATCAAAAAATATGGGGAAATTGCTTTTGTATAATTTACAGTCGTTCTTGTTAACTTTGAGAGATTCCGGAATATATTTCTAAGCGTAAATATAATAGAATTTTTGTTATAAAGAGCTGTCCGCTGATTTGCTTTATTTTGTAATTTATGGATAAGAGATTTTGTATTCTTAAATAGGATAATAGATTAAAATGTTGATTCATATTACCGATTCGTTTTTTATAAGATTATTTGAACTACAGTCTGTTAATCGAATAGAATTATTTAGAATTTTTTAATAATATCCCTATTTTAACTGATAAGAGCTGTGTAGCTAATAAAAGTAGTTCCCACCAATTACTCCGTCATTGCAAATAGTTGATTTAACTCACTAGGAAACTAAAGCTTGAATGGAAATTTATGGACTATTGTTTTATTTTGAAATGCTTTTTGTGTAAGATTTATACAGTTATGATTAAAAAATGAGACACTAAACAGATATATTGAAATGTCTTTGGATTTTTGATTAATGTATTGTTATAAGATAGTTCTGTGTTGAAAGATAAAGTGAATGAGTGCATTGACTGAGATAAATATTGTCTGTTTTGCTAATAGGAATTGTATACTTATTACAATTCCTATATCTTGAGTTGGTCTGATGTTGGGCTTATATATATATATATGTTCACTAGAGGAAGCTTACCAATAGCTCCAAACAAGCTTTAATTGATAAGTGCCAAAAGAGAAAGAATTCAAAATCTCTATCGGAAAGTTCTCATCTCCAGACCAATTGGTTTTGAGCTTATGGCTCACCTCAGTGAGGAGTTAGGACAATACCAACTCTAAAATCAGCACTTATTTAATATGTTACTATCAATTTAAAAACCTGAATTTTTCAGACACTTAAAATGTCTTCAAATCCAGTCCCATATAGCTATCTGGTTTGTAAGGCTGGATTTGAAGACATTTACCTGTCTGAAATATTCAGGTTTTCAAATTGATAGTAACGTATTAAATAAGTGTAGACTTTTGAGTTTGTATTTTAGATCTAGTGTCTGGAGTCCTAACTCCTCACTGAGGTGAGTCATAAGCTCTAAACCATTTGGTCTGGGGATGAGAACTTCCCGATATAGATTTTGAATTCTTTTCTTTCAGTACTTATAAATTAAAGCTTGTTTGGAGCTATTGGTAAGCTCCCTCTAGTGGACATTTTAATACAAACTTAAAAGCAAGTTACACAATTTCTTTCTTGTTTTTTTAATTATATGTATATATATATATAAACTTAATTAGTTTGGATAACAAAGAAAGTTTTATTTGAAAATCACTTAGACATCACCATGTGATTCTCTGTAAATTGACTTATAACCCAGAAATTCTATAATGTGAGTTCAGTCCTTGTACATTTATTGTGGTAATTTTTAATATTTAGAAGATTATGATTTTAGAATATTGGAGTGGCATTTCTTGCTCTCATGTTTGCTATCAGAATCAAACTTAGACTCTTTTACAATTTGAAAGGCAAATCGAATAATTTTATGAGTAATTCAGCAAGCCAGTTTTATTTCTAACTGTGGAGAAATTTTAATATGCGAGGTATTTTGGTTGAAGGATAGAATTGAATTTAATTTGTCAATTTTGATTCAGATTATAGCTGTGATTGAATGTCAAAAGTGAATTTTGTAATTTTATTCTCAAATTGCTAGTTTCATATGATGTATCTGTCGAAGTGTTATGTATGCTGTATTCTTGTTTAGTTTGTGCTTAATCAAATTCAAAGTGATGGTATCTGTAGACTGCAATGCAAAAGTGTTGCTTGTGTGATAGTTATCCTTTAATGTGGTCAAATTATTTTTTAAAGGTTACATTATGCACATTACTATATAAATCCTAAACTTGACTATTTTTCCACAACTATTACAAGTAGAATGTTTTTAAAGATTGCATTGTGGCACATTACTAGGAAAATGCCAAGCTTGTCTATTTTCAACATGTATTATAATTTTACCACTTCACTAAGAGATGATATATTCAGGTTTGGAGTGTCTCAAGCATAGGAGTTGTCAATACTTTGATGCTATTAATGATAAGAATAGAGTGCATAAAAGTATGATGAGGATGTTCATCTGACAAGTGACCTTGTTTCATTCTTAAAGTGATTTTTCAAGAGTGAAGGAAAATTTTAAATTGTATATTTTTGAGTACAGTGATATGTTTATTACTTATGCTAGATATTATATGTTTTTGTAGAACTTCTGCAAAATGAGACAAGACGTGCACGGTATAGCTCTGCATAACTGGGTTTATATCTTTAAAAATATCATATATTTTGTTTAAATTCAGAGATTTAATTGATTCTTTTTTATCTCGTCTTTTTGTTGCTCTGAAAAGTATGACAATCTTATAAAGAATTTTGTAAAAATAACTGAGGATTTAATTGTTTTAGTCATATCATGTTTGTGTAGTTATTTTAAATTGTCAGATAGAGAAAAATAGAACTAACTGATTATCAGATGAATCATAAATTTCTAGAATGTTAATGACTGATGTAGTGGGGTAAAGATTGTTTGTAAATATCTTATACCAATAATCTTTTAGTTTATCGGATGTACATTTAGGATTATTAGTTTCATTATTTGTTAGTTTCAGTATTTGTTCTGATGAAGTTGAAATCTATAAATTTTGTATTACTATTATTTAAAATTGTTGAATCTTAAACTTTTTATTCATGCTTATTTTTACCTTTTTGTATCTACATCACCAGTATTATTAAAACATGACAAAGACTTGAATTTTCAATAGGTTATTTTTTGTACAAGAAAGAGGGATGCTGAACACGACTTCTTCTATTCTATTTTTTTTTTAGTTATTTTAATCTCTTCAGCCCACATAGCATTATTCTGAGCTACTTTAAATAGGAATATTTATTATGAGCCTGATTTAATGTTACTTTATTATGAGTGTTGGCGATATTTATCTTTTGTAAATTTTACTTTAACGATTGTTTTTATTTTTTTATTATTTTGTAAAGTGCAAAAATTATTGATATTTACTTTAATATAATTATTACGATTTTCAGTCTAAAGATTTTGGAATTTTTACTTGAGATTTTAATTGATTGTTGGACATATCATTTACTGTATTTGATCTTTCTTAAATTATGGTAATATTGGGACAGCTATTATTTATGTTTAACATTACAAAGTTTTTTGGCTACTGGTATATTTAAAGTGAGAATAAAAGTTATTAATTTTTTATTTAATAAAAAGGTTTAAACTACAAAAATATATTAGTCACTATTAGATTCCTTACATTAATATCCATATTAGCGTCTCTTTCATTGTTATTAATATTTTATATAACTTATTGATGTTTATTCAATAATTACGTTTTGCTTTTCAATATTTTTTTTCCAATAAAAAGAGTATTTGAATAATTAATTGTCGTAAAAGACCTTGAAGGCATAGTAATCCTCTCTACTGCAGCACCAAATTACAGCATCCATGCCAAACTCATAAACAAATAGACATAAATTTTATTACAAAAATTTTATCTTCTTTATTTTTAGTCATTTAATTGTTCAGATTTTTTTTATTTATTATTTTGCTTATTTATTTGATTTTCCAAGTTTTTGATTAAAATCTCATTTCATTATTATTTATTTAATTTTTTTAAATTAATGCTGCTTTATACATTGTTCATTTATATTCTTAGAAAATATATTAAATGCTACTCAGAATGTTACACAAACCGACCATTGTTAATACTTTTCATATATTGGTAATTGAATATTACAAAGTTTATTTCAGTTTTTATTAGTCTTCTTTCACAACAAATTATATTTATTTACCAGTTTAATGAGATTTATTTAAAATTCTTTGAGTTAATACTTTTATTATTTATAATCAAATTGCAATCTTTAGTGTCTATATTAACATTAGACCATAAATAAAGGGGCGTTTCTATCTTTATTATTTAATGGAGGTTGCCTTGACAACAGATTGAATTTGTTGATTGTTATTGATATTGGTATTTTTTAAGGGATAATTGTAGTCATATATTTACAATATCTTTATATCTAGTCTTGAGCATCATTAGCTTTATTATCCAATTAATACATAGTTGGAGTGCAATTTGAAAGTTATAATTGCAATTTAAAAAGTGTAATTGACTATTTGTTAGTCTGCTTTTAGAACAGTTTATATTTATTTATTTAATGAGGTTTATTTAAACTCCTTTGAATTAATAATTCCATTCTCTGTAGTCAAGTTGCAATCTTTAGACTATTTCAACGGTTATTGTTTAAAGGAGATTGCTTTGACAACAGGTTAGAGAGAGAAGAAAGAATGAAGACGTATAAAATCCACATAAATCTATTTAAAATAAAATTTCTCCAACCGTAGAACAAATAAGATTAAAATGATCATAGAAGTATGTGTCTAATATATATCAAACAAAATAAATCTCACTTTGTTTAAGGTCACTCAGGGAACACTAACTACAAGTATAAAATTGTATTTATTGTAAATGTAAAGAAAATTTTATTACAAGTGGCTCAACTTACTAAACTTTTTTTGAACTATGAATATTTTTTTACAGGACACGCTTTTTCATACCTGCCTTTATATAAGTAATATATAGGGAGTTTGAACTCAGACTTTCACATGACCCTCAATCATCCATGCTATATCCTATCACTGATATACTTTAATAATTACCAATATGCATATGATAAACCAGCACTCGTCAGTTGATCCAAATTATCAACTCCACACATATATACAATCAAAGCTCAGCTTATATTAAGATAGCCAATCTTCATACTTTAATAAACAGGCTTCAAATCACTCCACCCCACAACTCTTCAGTCATCCATTTTATTGAAAATCTGATGATGGAATGCTCTAAGCTGAAACTATTACCAATATTCTCATCCTACTCATGTTGACCACAAGTCACTCTGACCTCTCATGTACAGGACATAATCCATTTACATACATATATGAGGTATGGGTAGACCTTAAAGCACTATATTTTTTGAGATGTGAATTTTTTTTCTAAAATACAGGCTTTTTCATACCTGCACTTATATAAGGGGTTTGAACTCAGACTTTCACATGACCCTCAACCATCTATGCTATCTAATGCCACTGATACACATGATCACACACATGTTAAAAAGATAAATAATCCATAATACATGCATTTTGTGCTAAACCAGCACTCATCAGTTGGTCCAGATTATCATCTCCACACATACATGCAATCAAAGCTCAGCTTATATTAAGATATTTAATCTTTTAAATATAGTGCTTTAAGGTCTGACCATCCCTTGTATATGTATGTAAATGAATTATGTCCTGTACATGAGGGGTCAGTGTGACTTGTGGTCAACATGGGTAGGATGTGTCCCATCAACAGATTTTCAATGAAAATGGACAGCTGAAGAGTTGTGTGGTGGAGTGGTTTGAAGCCTGTTCATTAACATATGAAGATTGACTATTTTAATATAAGCTGAGCTTTGATTGTATGTATGTGTGAAGATGATAATTTGAACCAACCCACAAGTGCTGGTTTAGCACAAAATACTTTTATTGGTGATTATTTATCTTTTCGATATGTGTGATCAAGTGATTCAGTGATATGAAATAGCATGGATGGTTGAGAGTCATGTGAAAGTCTGAGTTCTAATCCCCTATATAAACTCCTTTTTGTAAATTTATGATATTAAAATTATATGATAGTGAAATATTATACAAATGTATTAATATCTTGTTAAACTCTATCAATAAAAAATATTGTCGGAGGTCACCAAGAACATAATTACAGTATATGGAAATCTAGTTTAGATAACATCAAGCACAAAAATTAACTTTTAGTAATTGCATATGCAAATAAATTTATATTAAAAGTGGATCATTTAATATTTTCTAGGTAAACTCACTAAGTATTCATTTTAATAACCTTGAAATGCTCAAAGACTTCACAAATACATGATGTTAGAAATACATAGTATGAAATATTCTATATGCAAGGATCTTTCCACTGGCATACAAATAATATTAAAATCTTCCAGAAATGATTTTTTTAATTGACAATGAATAGCTTTGTCTGAAATCAGCAAGAACCTATATGGGACATAATTTTAAATTTTATTCATTTTATATGTAAAATAGTTCAACTTAATTCTTTAAAGTAGAATCACTAAGCATTCATTGTAATGAAGTTAGAGATAATCAAAATGTTTGCAAATAGATAAAAAGTTTAATCTTTTTGGGAATGTAAGATTTTGCTATTTATAATAAGGTTTAATTTACATCGGCAGTAAATTAAATTTCTTTCTTCTAGTTAGCATTGCCTAAACCTCTTTCTCAGACATGTTTTTATGACTTCAAATAAAATGAGATTTATTTTGTTTGATTGATAATTGTATATAAGAATTTCCTTCAAAAAAATTAATGTTGTTAATATGGCAGCTGAAATAAATTTTGTTTTGTCCATATATAGTAATACAAAATATTATATTTTTATTTTCCTTATTGTATTGCGAAATCCATATAATATTAATATCAACTATATTCTTTATTACTTTTACAAGACTTTTTTTAGAATTCAGTATTGACGATTTCTATTGTCCCAGCAATCTTTTTTAGACTATAACAATAATATATATAATGTAAAATTGTATCTCGTCTATATTTGTATTTATGCATTTGTATTGTGTTTGTTATAGTTCTGAAGAAGATTGCTGGGGCAAGTGAAACCGTTAAAAGTGGATTGTAAAAAATTATGATATTAATATTAATACAAAATATTCCCATTATTATTGGTTACTTTCATTTGCTGCGCTGTATATTTTATTTTAACAAAATGTTAATAACTAAATGTTGAACATATGTATAATTCTAACAGATAGACATGCATTTTTAATACAAAAATAATATCTCAATTCTTAGTATTAACTGCATTTAAAATTATCAAAATATCTTAAACTGACTGTACTTAAAATTTGGAGTTTCACCTGTCATTAAAAATGCATGTTTAGCAATTCGATTATATATATTTTTTAAATCTAAAATAAGTATTTTATAAATGGTATAACACAATTCTAAGAAAATAAACCTAGAGTTTATATTCGTTCGAGAGTTTTAAACATTTTCTCTTTTATTGGTTAATCCCATTTTATTTCTTTTCTGAAACTATTCCTTTTGTCATCCTAACCATTGATTACAGATAAATATACCAATGATTATCACTAATCATTTATTAAAATAGACATAACATGTTATACCTAACCCAGATATAAACTTTAACAACAATTAAAGTTTGATATATATATATTGAAGCAATCGATGCTTCATGTTTCACCATCTATACTAACCTCCTAGGGGTCCGCAATTCAGACCTTGCTATAAATATATGCTATTCACTCACACACTGTATGCCAAATCATTCTAAAGATTAGTAACATTAAATTTTATTTAGTAAAATAAAACAGTAGTTTGAGTGATGCGTATATATATTATTACTAAAGCAATAATTTTATTGCTATGTTTATTGCTGGAAAATACATTTGCTTATATATTTGTAATTATTTTTATATCTGTGTGTATTTAATGTAACAACAAAGAAAAATGGGGAAGGCTTGAAATATTGAAATTATCTTTATCACTAGTCAGATCGTTGTCTATAATTAAAATTTATAAATCTTAATTAAAATCGAAAAAACAAATCGTTTATCAGTTGTTATCAAATGATTTAAAATAGCTAAAAATGGTATTTCAAGCCTTATCTATTGAAAATATTTTTGCTAATTAAATGTTGTTTTTAAAGGGATTATAGAGATAGGGTTGGTATATGAAATTGCATTCTGGGCGGTATTGAAATGCTATAAAAGGAACCACAGAACAAAGGAAGTTAGTTTTTAGGCTTTCAGTTTTAGTTATCTTTCAGTGAGTTGAGATTTTCGTCAGTGTTTCAAGACCCTAACTTTAAGAAGTAGGTGCAAGTCCTGCGCATGAGTAGTGGAATCTAGCACCTTTTTTCTTCTTCTCTCGAAGAATTGTCTGCCTGCCACTGCCATGTTCCATCTAGCTGACCATACAACATGATTACTTCTGACTGCTGATTGCTAATGATGCCGCTATGCTGTTTTTTTTTCTTAGGTAACCTTTTAACGTAGAACTGCCTTCATAAGTCAATACTTTTGTAATTTGTAATCTATAGTTCAACCTTCATATCTTAATTTATATATTATTTTATAAGCTTCTGCTAATTTTGCTTTTAAACTCTCTCTCAGTAATCTTTTATTAATATCATGTATTTTAACTTACCTTTCACGCTTAATTAAATTATATATATAAATGTGTGCGATTCCATTAAGATTTTATGTATTTTGTTTAATGTATAAATATAATCTATTTTCTTTAATATGCCAAAATCGCTAAATTCGCGAGTAAGGGGGAAAATAATTGTTTTACTTGGAAAAAGGGTGGGCTTTATTTAAAACTTATCAATAAAGTTTTCTTTATATTAAATAGAAATATTGCTCGCGATTTTGGGTTTCATTTTAAATTCATGATTCTTAAAGTAAATTAAAAACTTTTACTGTGGATGAATTTTGCTAAATTTGCTGCTTTGAGTTTGTCTTTAGATTTTTATTTTAAAAAGATCGTGAACCTTCGCATAATTAATCCATTTCTTTTTTTTTTTTTGCTGGTGCCTGAAGGGCTAATTCTACCAGTCAATACGTATTTGGGAATCGATTCTTTAAATATAAATGTTGTTAGTTTAATAATATTATAAATAGAAGCGTTATTATTCATTATGATTAGTTAAATGACTCAGAATTGAAAACAGATTATTGCGCAAGAGGTTAGACCATTTCCAAACTTTAAATAATATTATAAAATTATATAAACGTTGCTGTCATACCTTTTCCTTTATTCTGATATTTTATCTTTTCCATTTCTTGATCGTTTTGTCATTGGGGACATCGAAAGCTTGAAGCTCCCGTCCTACTTTTCAAAATCGTTCGTAATTAGGAACACTACTTCCTGTGAACGTAAAGTTTATGAGGGTTATGATATCATGTGCTGCAGAAAACAGTGCATCCATATTCTGGGCTCTCAAACCCAGACCCTCTTTCGATATCGCTCCGCCAGAATGCGCGGACATATCAAATCTAAGTTCGTAAAAAAAAAAAAAAAAGAAAGTGGCTAACAGGTTTATCTGGGCATAATTGCTGAGATATTCTTGACTTCGTTTAAGGAGAAGCCATAATACATCACATCACATCACATCGTTTTTCTAATATGCTTTAAAATGATAAAATATCCACAATCGCCATGAAGGCCAGATTTCTTTAATGTATGCTAGTACCGTTACTCTTTTCCTTAATTTAATCACCGTCTACCTAACTTCAGTAAGTCGCAATGATGTGTTAAAGATAATGATTCATTTCGTAAAATACGTTCTGTTCATGGAGCTAAAATGCTTTCTTTGAAAAAGTGTTATCGATTCCCATAGACGTAGACAAATGTAAATTATTTATTTATTTTTTTTAACTTTATTAGTAACAAAATATTTACAAGAATTAGTATATTTACATTAAGAGCTTTTTACATTTTTTTTTTTTTTAATTTTTAATTTCTTAGGATGTTTTTTAGAATATAATGATTTAAAACAAGATTATTACTATCATGGCATTAATGAGCAACTAAGGAATACATTGCTTTGCCATATTTTTCTTGTGACATTACTAGGTATATATTTCTGAGCATAAAGATAAATGTTATACCATTCTTTGTTTTTTTTTTAAGTACATTGTATTTTTTGTTATCAAATATTACAGCACAACGGGCAAGCCATATTGTTCTTAGAGTGTGAACGGTTACAAGAGCATTGAATGGTTTTAATTTCTTTATATTATTTATTATTATTTATTATATCATATAATCTCGTAAATAAAGCGCATTGTTTGTTTCTTATTTCTAAAAGACGTCTTTGCCAAACAATGCGAATAAATAATGGTTCTCCTAAGAAATACATGATTGAAATCATATATTTTGCCCGTTATCAAATAAATCATTTACTGTTAAAACTGTCACGATCTTTTATATTTATTTTCGGCATCCACAACGCTCCGTAGCAAAGTTTTCTTTAATTAGCTTATTAACTCCGCATAAGTTATAAAACACTATAAAGTTGTATCTATAAAATTATATTTATTAAATGAGTGATAGAGGGGATTTTAATCAACAAATTCCCAAATCTTGTAAATAAACAATATTATCCTAAGAGTGAAGCTAGTTGGTAAAATATACACACGTTTCCTTAATCTTTTGTAATACATATATGTATCCGTTTAATATTTATTAAATATATATAATTTCATGTAAATCCTGGTTTGTTTTGAATTATTTCTAATTAGTATTTAGAATTATTTTCTTTAGCTAATAACTTAGCATTAATGAACATAACTATAATATATGTAATTCCTGGGCTACTCCAATCTTGATCATCATCATCAGTCTGATCTTATGCTCTACCGCTTTGCTTATGGGCATGGATTTAAAATAATTTTACTGTGTCATCAGGATTGTTGTTCATTGGGTCAGAGATTCAAAGAATAGGCAAACAGTTTAAAATTCAGGATTGCTCCAGACCTGTGTATCTCGAGCATGATCGGATTCGAGGTACTTTTGCTTAGGATTTGAATCTTGTTAAGTGAGCATACTATTTTGACCGGTACAATATATATATATATATATATTGTTTTCTAAACATAACAGCATGGTATTATTAAACCAAATTTATCTCTTTTTTTTCGTGTTTATTATTTTTTTAGATATACTTAGAAATTTCCATGAACATTTGAATGGATTATACAGTGGGTCAACTCAAGAGTGTTGATTCAAGCACGATGTATATCTTGGTCGTTATTTAGGTTTTTTATGTTGTCTTAATTCAGATGTTTCAAGGATGTGTTGTGGAATAAATAATATAAGCATATCTAATATACGCATATGTATCTATGAGGCATGAATTGTATACACATATCAATAAGAAGTAGTAAGTTACTTTTTTTTCAAGTAATTGTTTTAATGGATAATTTGGATTTATTTTTGTCAAGTGTCACTTTAGAATATGTAATCTGCTTTCCAGTCATATATTTTTAAATATTTCAAGTTCATTTTTTGAAAAAAAGAACGTGTTAACATTTACTGCTACTAATGATGATATACTTGACTTAACCTGGCTATTATTTATTTTTTATGGGTATATTGAATATTATGGAATTTAGTCTAGACTTTATATATATACACACACAATCCTAGACTCATGTGCTTTACCTACCTTACACAGAAAAACACATAAGTATTAATTATATTTTTTAAAAAAAAATCATTGTTAATTAAAATACCTCTATAAAAATATCTAGTTTATTTATTAATTTATATATTTAATTTATTTACGCTCTTTATAAATATATATTAAAAAATGTTAATTAATTTAAATATCTTACTTGGAACAGTTTGTTCGCTAAGACAGAATAAAAAAAATTCCACTAATACGAATGCCAGAAACATTGTAAAGGATTAGCAATATTAATAGACTTGTCAACCCATTTTATATCTGAACATCCTGATATTAAAATTATCAGGCATAATGCCACTTTTGAAGTCAAAGAACAATGATAATTTTTTTTAATTATGCACGACTTTTTTATATACTAAAACTCATTTTTATGCGAAAGAAAAATATTCTATATTGACACAGACGCGCATCACCCACACTTATATATATATATTGATACAATAAAAAATAAAAATTAATTTTAAATAATAGCACTATAACGACAGAAACTTATCAGATATATTATACAGTTAATTATACATACTGCATACTGAAATGATTATTTTTTTCCTCTGTAATATGGCTTGTTTTGCAGGATAAATAATATAGACAATCTTGGTGGGGCGCTTTTGAAATTTAACGCAAAATAGTAAAAAACAGGTTCCATTGTTCACTCATTCATATAAATATAATTAGTTATTCAAAGTAAATATGAATAAAGCAATAAATTAAACTACTGTAATTGAAATAACCAAATGATTTTTTTAAATTAGCTTAGATGTATAATATAATTAAATGGTTTAAAATTCAAACTATCATTAATTATTATCTCAACTTCATTAATCTAATATCTTTTCCGAATTAACTTTTTCTCTTTTCTATAAATATTTATAACAAAACATAGATTTGTTGTTTTTTTTTTGTTTGTTTATTTTTTAATAAATTTTTTAATCCAAACTTTTTTGAAACATTTTGTTTTATATTTTTCAAGACTTTTTTCTGTGTTTTTTTAGTATATCCAATTATGCATTCTATACATTCCTAATAATTCTGATATTTTATTATTTTTCCCTCGTGAAGGCATTACGGTTTTAATTTATATATGTACCAAAATGAAATATGTTTATTTCTATGGCTAATCTCAAAATCGTTACTAAAATTATATCTTTATAATTTATTCCAAAAATGCTTCTCTAAACCAAAATTGTCTAATCCAGACCAATATTTATTAACTAGTGGAATTATGGATAGAGCATCTAAAAAACTAAATTTTCAATGCATTTTATTTTACAAACAGAAGTAGGTGAGAAAAATTATTAACGATTTTAAATTTTTTTTTTTTTAAAATCCGTGTTGCGAATGATTAACGTTTACATGTAGCATTGATACAACCTAAGTTTGAATTCAAATTGAAGAAAACTTTTAAATTGTTTTATGTTCCAAGCAAGATTAACATTTCTTTAAATAGGCAACTTGCATTCAAATTTATCCTAATTGGATTAAACCTCACGTCATAAGTAGAGGAGATGGATGTACTATTCACTCACTGTAAAAGCCTATCTTAGTATTTCTGGAGTACAAATTTTATCTTCTCTTCCTGAATGGAGTTTCTTACATATTCTATAATCATAAAAATTTCCTAGAGTGGATCATTCTTTTTCTGTTATTTCATTAATCCCTTAGCTTAATATTTGAACTTTCTATTATGAATTTGTTTTTTTACCATTTCTTAATATGACTTTGCAGCATAATTGGATTATATTTTTCCTGTAATATACCTTATTATTGGGTAGAAAGATATAAATACAAATTAAGGCAAATATAACATTTGGAAATATACTAGTTTGGGTTAGAACTGGCAAGTCATTTTGAAATATAACTAGATTTCTAAAAAATCTCAAACATAAATACTCAATAAGAAAATAACTGATACTCTAATAATGACTCTTAGAGATATGAGCTGATAACAAATTCAGCAATTCACATTAACTCTTCTCATAAAAGACAATGTATAAAAGAAAGAAAGAATATAAAAATATTTGAAATGATCCATTTAGAATTCAAATTTATAAAACCATATAGAATTTTTAAAAATGATATGGTAGTGATATAAAAAAAATAAAACTGCAAAATTTCTTATATATATATATAATTATAAAGGACTTGAACTCAAACTTTCAAGCACCCTATATCTATTCAATCTATCTTATACAACATACATCTGACCATATACTTGTGAAAAAGATAAATAATTTCCAATATATTGTAACGGAATATATGCCGTTACATTATTTTAAAATGAAAATAAAAAGATCGTAAATAAAATTTGATTTATTAAAAAGAAAAAAAACTTAAAAACTGAAAATTAAAAGTTGTTTAATATATATATAGATCGCATGATGGACAACTTTAAAACTATTTTAAAAAAATAAAAATATTTGAAAGTATTTTTTTTTTGTTGTAAAAAAAGTAAGAATATAATAAAGATTGATATGTTAAAAATAAAAATAATGTTGATTTCTATAATCTTAGAAAATGGAAATGATTGTCTTATTAATTAAATGATTGTTCAAAAGCAAACTAGCCCGAAGCATTTAAAATAAATTAAATGGTCAGATAAGAGAGTACAAAGAAATTAAATGACCAATGCAAACACCAGAAATGTCAGCACGGACGTAATTGAAACACCAGAGGATTAGTGACGTCTTGCCGTTTGAATCCAAAGATTGGATGATAAGAGACTAATAAAAATATAAAAGCCAGATTATTATTATAATTGTTATCTGAGAGCTGACTATGAATATGTCGTTATAACTAGCTATATTGCAGATTTTCACGATGTGGAAGTCTGCAATAAAATTAAATTTTCCGGACAACCAGCTGAGACCTCCCTATGACAGTTAAGGACCAAAAAGGAATGGCAAGTGGCGGCTTCGTTTTTAAAAAGGAAGAACAAACAATCTATATAAGTGATCACGAAGATGGACCTCAGAATCTGTAAAGTATAAACTTTTGCCAATTGAACTTTCTTTTAAATAATTACCGTATAACGTCAATAAGTAATCAATCCAAAAAAAAAGTAATATAAATAAATGTACTCTTATCTGACCAAGAATAGAACTCTAAATCAATTATAAATATTTGTTTTTATATACGTTTGCTATTTCAATCATTTCCATTTTTTTTATTTAATTATTTATGTTTGTGTTTAACTATGTTATTTATTTCTATCTGGTAAATAAAATGTATTAAATTAAAGTTGGGTGTAGATAGCTGCATGGATAAAGAGTAATAACTATTTAAATTAGTTTATGTTTAATTTAAGGGATTTTAGTTTCAGGCTATTTGTTTCGTAGTTAGGGTAATGCTTGTGGAAGGATATATGGGTGTTTATATTAATGTAATGTGAAGCGTGTTTAGCATACAGGGCAATGTGCCCAACTGAATGCATGACCCCAAAGAGGCAGTCATATCGTTGAAATGGTGGCAGATGTATTTCCTGTGCCATTGACCCCTTCTAGCTCTATGGATAGGGATTTATAAGACGGCAGAAAGACCGCTTTCCCCCATACGTAGCACTCTTTAAAATAAAAAAAATTATATACATGATTCCTTAGTCTAACAGATGCCCTTTCCTGATCTAGACATGGATCATTTCTTTCAAATAATATCACGCCGTCAGATGCCCATTCCTGTCAGCGTGGTTTTATGCTAGCATCTTCATATTGCATTAGTTGCAAATATATATCTGGAAGCTGTCATTGGGTTGGCTACGAACTTTTAGTCTGAGATTGAATGAATGTTTTGATAAGTTTTTAAGTGAAAAAAAATCTATGTAGACTATCTATGCTGGTCATGCTAAAGTAAAATATAATTTAAATATCCATCTGTGCGGTCTATTTAAATAGTAATTTGAATTTAAAATTAAAAAAAAAAATTATTAATGTTAAAATAAATTTATTCCTCAATTGTAAATGTGCCTTAATAAAATCTATTTGTGTGTTAATTACTGGCAGTGGCTTCTTTTATTGTTTTATCTCTGCTACTCTATGAGCTAGTGACATTGGGCAAATGGTCAGAATAATATATAAGATTTTTTTGAATCTTAACTTACGTATCTGCCTACTATATAAATTTTTCTAGGTTCAAATGCCTAGATGGCGCCCGTGTAGTGTGGATACGTTTAAAGGCTCTTTTTCATTGACCGTTAAAATATGTATTTCATGCTGAACCAGCACTCATCATTTGGTCCAAATCACCATTTTCCACACACATATGCAATCAATACTCATTTATATTAAGATATCAAATCTTTAAATTTAATGGACAAGTTTCAATCTTCTCCATTCTCCAACTCTTCAACCATCCATTTTTTTAAATCTGAGATCATATGTATGAGTTGTATAAGATAGATTGGATAAATGTAGGGATGTTGAAAGTTTGAATTCAAGTCCTTTATAATTATATTAAGTTACATATAGACAATATGCATATATATATATATATATATATATATATTGTAGTGATGAGCTACAACCTGCTAGATCATCCAGTTATTTAAGACACTCTACCAATTGTAGCCACATAGACATATTTCCTTAACCAATAAATTGCCAAGCAAATTGTCATATTAACATTTTTTTCTTTCCAACATATACCTGTGTATAAACATCTTTTTATTACTAAAGAAGTAATAAAAGCCATTAAATTACTGGGGAGAAACAGATAGGTATATTAACACTGGAATAAAACGTATTATATGTTAATAATTGGGGATGACTATATAAAAAAACTTACACATAAACTTAAAAAAAATAAATAAATAAAAACAATGACTGAATTAAAATCTAAACACATGGCAACCATTTGTGTAGATGAAATTTGTAGAAATGAAATTTAAAATATTTATAAATTATTATTTTTATTTATAATCCCATTTATTTATATTATGTCTATTAAACAATAGGAAATGTCAAGGTTAAAATGCTTAAAAAAACTTCACGTGACCTACAACGCAGGATTAATTGTTATAATTGTCTTCTGCATTCAAAGATAGAACATTATTCTTTTTTTCTGCTTTAAAAATAAATTTGAATACAAAATGGATGTGAATGTTCAAATTTAAATATATAAATATTTTTTAAAATATTAATCAAAATGATCAAAAACTGAAATTTTAAAGCAATCGTTTGAAGGGAAAGAAATAATTTGAAAGTAAGAAGATTTCAATTATTTGCTGATTAGACAAATTTTAGTTAAACTTACGCTATGCAGTAATATTCAATAATTAATTGTTTTGATATATAATAATATCATCATTGAAATTTTGAGAAGCAAATGAATCAATAAATATATATTATTTTTATATCATGATTGCTTGCTGAAAAGTTTGTACCATGGGGTAATAATACGTCATAAATAAAGCCATTAAAGTTTAAAGATTTTACCTGCCCATTTAGGAGAAACTTAAAAACCATCTTTGCTTTAAATAAAATGCCTAACCAAATCCAAGACAGGATAATTGGAGAATATTATTATTTTTTGAATCAGACAAGAAATTTCTATTCTTCGTGGGAGCAGAACTTCATCTCCATTCCTAGGAATTTATTTAGCAAATGAACCATTTCCAGCAGACTTATTGAACTTTAATTAACATAATGGGATAAAAATTGTGATTTTTTTTTATTATTTTGTCTATTGTAAATTTTATGTATTATTTTCGTTTCTACAAATGGAAGCTAATGTGTATAATTTTGGAGAAACTCTGTATAAGAGTAATAAGGGTGTGGGGGGGGGGGGGCTAAATACTAGATTTAAATATATATATATATTATCATCTTTAATTGTATAAAGAATAAAAACAATTAATAGTTTTGACCTGTCCATCTGACTGACTTTTGACAACATATAGGAAATTAGGAGATAAGACATGTTAATATTATCTCATAATAAGCAAAACAAAATGATATTTTTTTATTTTTTTATTATTAATTAAGCTTACTTTTGTATTGCTTTCATAAATCAATGATTTATAACCATTGATTTATCTGGACAACAAAGATTTTGTTGTTGTTATGTTTGTATACATATTTTAAATTAGCCAGCTAAAATCGAAATCACATATACATATTATAATTTTACATATTCGTTGTTGTAAATAATTAGTCAAGTACATGAACTTCTACCTTTGGGTTTAAGGCAAGGGTTTTATTTTTATTAATATCATTATAGATAACGATGTGGTAGAGATTCATCCTTGACAAAATAAATTACATGTATCAGATTTAATTGTTATTCATATTGTATATATTTTTGTTAGTCAATAAATTATATAATTTGTTATTTTAATCTGGTCTCTAACTCATCATTATTTCAATATCCACCATCAGCTTTATAGTTCTTCATTATTCACATACCCATTATAAACATTATTATCTTATTTAGTTTTACACCTATTAATATTATTACTATGTTAGAGGATATACATATACATATTTAAGTCATTTATGATAACTTTTAATACATATATACATATACTGCACATACATATTTTTTATATATCTTATACTTAATTGATTTTTGGTAATTAATTATCACCTATATAGAGGTGCAATAACTACTATTAGTGTGATCTCCTTCCCTGATAGATCGGAAGAGCACACGTCTGAGTTTGAATACTGTGGTATAACGTGGCTAGAAAGGGGTGAGAATTGGATGAACTGACACAAATTGTATCTAGGTTAATAAAAAATAGGTAGAGCTAGTCTATTGGAAGTAGGTACAATCATAGGTTATGTATTTCATCACATAACCACTTGCATCCTATCCGAAGACCTAGAATCCGACCATAGTAAGATGTGCTCCCCCTATCTCTTCTGGAATCCACCAGCCCATTACAATATTGAACCAGATTGAAATCCGATTCAATGGTGTTATTACAAAAGAAAAAATTATTAAGCTTTTAATTTTCATTAAACGTTTAAGGTTTAAATTTTATTATTATTTAAAAAGAATACGTGTATAAAAATACACATGCGTTTATAGGTAAAACAGATTATTTCAATGTTTATTGGCTTATTTTAAAATAGTTTTCTTATAATGCTTGTTTTTAAATAAATTTGATTATTAAAAACAAGCTGGCTAGTTAATTACATTTCTGTTGCTTTTATTTTAATTATTGTAAATTAATTCTAAAAGCGGAAATTTGATTTTTATGTAGTTGTTTTCGTTTTCAATAATCCCTGGGTAGAATTCTTAGATTAGATTGAGCTGGAGATTAATATTTGCCCTGCCTTAGGCATAGAAATTTAACAACAAGGCTAGTTTTGTGGGAATTCGAGGAAGGTATAAATAATACCAAAATTTCATGAGTTAGTCTATTTTATTCTAACCTAGAGAGATTAAGACAGCACTTCATCAAGGTGATTCATTTGACTTCTTATTTCCAATATTCAGTCAGATTAACCTCTTCAAAATTTGTACCATTAGCAGTTTGAACATTTAATATTTAAAAGCAAAATTTGCAGTTACTAAAACAATTTTGCTTTCTCCGTGATGTCAAAATATACTGCTATACGTTTGATAACCAACAATATGTCGTACTAGTTTAACTCAGAAGACGGACCCATGCCTGCCAGCTTTCCTTCAATCCTGCAATGAACACCTAAAATAAACAAGACCCCACTGCCTCTACCTTGATGCTGTCAAAGAACTTGAAATGAACTAAAATAATGGTGTGCACTCTACGTGAACATTGTTTTTTTACCGAGAGGTAACTATTTTCTTTTTTATTCTTCCCAGGGTAAATTAATTCTCATTAAATCTCCACTCAATCTAATCATAAATATGTATTCCTAAATAATATAGCCTCATATTTAATATTTGCTGTGTTTTCTAATATTTTGTAGTGTGTCTTGGAATCTTAGTTTTAAGATTTCAAGTTGCTTTCAATTTTTGTTTATTGGAGAGTGACAATGGAGTTTTATATTTTTATGCCTCACTTTTTATAAATGCTTTAGCAGTCATGTATATTTTAAATGCTTACCTGTAATTATTTTACTATTCAATAATTAATTTGTAAACACTGTGTTTGCGCTTTCAGAAATCTCCCAAAATCTTTTGGCTGATAACTTTATTGTCTAATTTTCTGCAGGTGGGATTTTGGTTCTTCTATCTCTGAAAGTGGAAATTAGAATTGTGTTTTTCTTTGTAATTTTATAAGTCATCAGCAGGAAGATAAAATTTATCCCTTTTTAAATTACAGGTGAGTGATACTTTCATTCTGCTAAAGTATTTAAAACTTTTAATATTTTCGTACTCATGTGCACTCTCCAATAGATTTATTTTTGTATTTATTATGTGTGCTTTAAATTTATCAGAACGTGTACTCAGAATTTGTTTGTAATTCATTTTCTTTAATTGCTGGGGCAGACGTAACTGGTTTCTAATGATTTACTTTTCTCTTATTGAGACCTTTAATTATTAATTTTAGAGTAATTTTTGCCAATCGTTTGGCTGGGATTCACCAGTTTTAATTGTTTGCCTTCATTTTCAATCATGTTTTTCGGTTGTTCTTGAGGTGGATCAATTACCGTTATTTTAATGTAATAATAGGTGCAGCTCCTACCGACATAATGACATTTGGGGTCCAACCATTTTTGGGTCTCGAAAAGCTCATCAGCGCTGGTTTCTTTGATCTATTTCAAGGATTTATTGTTTAAATATCTGAAAGTGAAAACCAATGTTTGGGTGAATCCTCTGCTGAATAAAATTTGCTTCCTTCCTTTATAATTCATTTATTAAAATATCAATCAGTCTGTCATACCTTTGTCTTTAGTATTTCTGGTACATGCCTGAATTAACCCTATTTATTGTGTCATAAACAAATTATACTTCATAATTTATTTTCTCTTAATAAAATTTTAGAATTTGTTTAAACTTAATTTGGCTGACATTTGTCTTTGTGCTTTTTGCCTCAATTGTCTAAACAATTTAAGATCTCTTGTTTCTCCCTGAGTCTAGTTGGCACAAACTATCATCATCATTTATTCTGATCACAGTAAACATATTTTCCAGACATGTAGTGGTCTGGTGGCGCCCTCTGTATCAGAATAGATTGATATACAAAACTAAAATCTTTCATCCGGCACAATATATATATATATATATATATATATTGTGAACACGTTTTTTGCATGTTGTTCCCATTACTTACCCTACCATAATAATTTTCTGTATTTATTTCTTTTTTTAAATAGTGAATTAATAAATAAAAAAGTAAAAGAGACAATAGTTTTTGTTATATATAAGCCTTCAGTTTAACTTGTATGCAGAATAGATGTATTGTTATATTTATTATAAGCATAATAGTTTATATTTTTTGGTAAACTCCAGTTATTATTGAAATAAGTTATTATACTAGAATGTGTGAAAGAAAGTAATGATTAAATATTATAGTAATTAAGTTTGTAGAAAAGAAGAGGGTAGAGAAGATAAAGTTGATTTTAAGTAGCTTCTTTAGGTTTAGAGTAGTAAAGCAAGGATTAAATTTGTTGGTTTATTGTGATTCATCTTAAAGTTCATTAAAATTATTTTAATACACAATATCTTTAAAATTTGTTTGATTAGTTGTAATAAATTATAGGTAGTTATTTAAAGAAATAATTAATAAGTTAAGTTTAAAGCTTTAAACATTATTTCCTTCATTCATGTATGTTGTGTGTGCATGGATGGATAAACTACTTTATATAATTAATAAAGTAGTTTTATTCTGAGTTATCAAACTTATAAAAAAATTAATTATAATATTAGTTAAAGTCAAAGCTATAATGAATAAAATATTTATTAATTCAAACTTTAATAAATTAATATTATAACAAAACTCAATTAGTAAAAATAATGTTTAATTATTTTTTATTATAACATTATTTTTCTTAAATAAAAAAAAAAACTTTAACTTTCTTTCAAATTAAGTTCATTAGACAATATGTAATTTTGAAAATATCTAGATTAAAATGATGTTATTTATGGATTGACTTATCTCACAGTTAAGATTTTTTTTTATAAAATCTTTGTTTTATTGGTCATTAATTAGAATTTTACAGCTGTAATAAAAAATTAATAAAAAAATACTATGAAAAGATAGGTTTTGTTGGTTGAAGGAGCTCTCTTTTTTCTTTCTTTCTGCCACATGCTGCATTTCACTGAAATTTTAAAAGTGTTAAATATTTACAATTATTATTATTCATTAAATATTGAATTTAATCATCCTTAAATCTACAATGCACTGCTGAGCACACAGGTATCCCATTTCTTTTGTTATTGAATCTCAATTTAAACTTTCTTGATTATTGCATAATGCTGCAGAAGAACTTTATATCTATTTTAAGTAAATTTAGTCAATTTAACTTCAGAATGTATTTCAAAAGGAAGCAGGTGATGTGTTTAATTATGGTAAATATAAAATAAATGCAGAACATTTTTCTAGCTCATATCCATTTGCTTATTTATCTTCTAAAAAGAAGAAAATTAAAAGTAAAATTAAAGTGCATAGACTAATTAAGCTATGAATGAAGTTTTAAAATTTGTTATATTAATTTTTGCCTGCTAAACAATAAAAATAACAATTATTAAAATAACTGTTATCTTAAGAATGATTTTGACATGTTTTTAGTTGAAGTTAGCTAAATTTAACATAATTATTCATATATAAAAAATATATACTGGAGGAATTTCATTATTATTATAATAATTTCTATGCTGATGTTATCAAGTTAAATATTCACAGGAAAACTTGAAATTAACACTGCATGAATTAAATAAAGAAAATATATGTGAGAATAGTTAAGACATCTAATCGTTTTAGTATTAATTCAAATGCTTTGAGGGAATAGAAGCATATATTTAGTCATTGATGAATGTGAATAAAATATTTGTCAACAAATGCACATAGGGTTAGCAGAAATATTACTAGAGACATTTGATATGCTGGACTTTTTTTTGATAATTACTGATTTATATAATATTTAAATGAAATTATTGAAGTGGAAACCTAAAAAATGTTTTCATTATTATATGACAAATAATTTAAAATATGCTTCTTTAAAATAAGAAAAATAAAGATACATTATTAGTTAAACAAACCCACAGGATCCCAAGATATAATCAACTGAACAAATGATTGAATTCCAACATCATCAATCCCATATTTTCCAGCTTACTGCTCTATGTTTATTTTTATTTATTTATTTATTTATATTATTAAAATGTGCTTAAATCTAGAACTAATTCACTTTTAAGAACTACTATACTATATTGTGTTTGGAAATGTTTTGCCATGTTTAAAAAATAGAATATTACATTTTGACTTGAAGCTTCACAGAACAGTTTACCTGTTTAAGGAGTATTTCATGCCCTTAACATACTGCCCAATACTGTGAAAGTCCACTAATGAACTAAAGTTTTGTGTTTGATTAAAAAAAATGAAAAATATATTCTATGCAATTTTTTTTATTTTTCTATATTCTCAACAATACTATTTTAGTATTATAATTGCATTAGGTAATTTATTCATATACTTTTATTTTAATGGGTTTATCAAAATACATAGATATTCTATATATTATCAGGTAAATATTTCTATTATATGTGTTGGTATTTTCTGCATAAATCAAACTATATTATATTTTGAATCAGCAGAGATATTCATCTCTCATAATTATTTGTAAAATATGTGGTATTTCATATATTTATTAGTAAAACAGCCAAAGTAATTATCAGAAGTTTTGATATTTTGCATAATTGCAATAATAGTAAAAAATGCTAATATTTTTATGTACTTGAGAATTATTATTCTCACATTATTATTCATTTAATCAGTTATATCCACTTATTTTGATGAATTTGATATTTTATATTCCATACATGTAGGTATTGTTACTTTATGCCAAAATTTTATATGCTATTAATTTCTTAATTGATATTTCACAGTCATTAGACTGTTGGTTTCAGACACTGCTTATTGTTTATTATAGTCTAAATTTAAATATTACTTTAGTCAGTTACAGTGTTAAGCTAGTATATTGTCATCAGTATTTATTGGTCTCATAATGTTAGACCCTACTTGCTCATGTTTATTATTGTGCTTGGTTCTCCCAATTAATATATCCTTTTTCATGTGTTGACAGTGCTTTATTCCTGTGATTATTATCACATATTTAAAGGTATCAAAATTCTTAGACATGATTATATTTCTTTGTGGTTTCCCATTTCCCTCTATGTTCTGTGACAAGATCCACACAAACTTAGCCTTATATATGGCATTGGAAGCCACCATTATTTATTGGTTCATATTGTTAGTTCTGCAGAGTGTATGCATTGGTATATTACTCATGATGTATTTAAAACTATTTTCTACCATGGTAGTTGATGTTTTGTGATCTAGATGTGTGATGACAATGATGAGCTAGTTTAGGATTTAGTTTTTTCAGGTTGCACTTTGTTGTTTTAGTGCTAAGAGATAAATAATAATGTCTGTATTGTGTTGCTATGATGTTATAATCAGCTGCAAGCAAACCAACAAGAGATAATAGCTTTAAATATTTATTTGTAAGCATATGATCATTAAGAACAACCCACATATTCTATACAATTGTTTTATTCACCTAAAAAAAATTTCTGATGGATGTGTAAGTCATTTACATGAAATATTTTATTATTATCAGTATTATGTGGACAGTAGTTTATTAATAGAACGTGTATTATGATGAGTGATACATACTTTTCTTTCATTCAATTTATTTAAAGAATATTAAGCAATATGAGATCATTTATTTTAATATGATATTAATTTTATTATGCCAGCAATTGATTTAAATTTATTTAACTGATAATTCAAATTATTAGCAAGTCAGTCCATTAATAAAGGTTATTAACGATTATTGTTTTGAAAAATAAGTAACATAATTAGAATTATGTTAATGAGCCATTATTAAACTGGTATTAATGTTTAATTTTATGAGCCACAAAATTGTTTAGGGGATCATCTAGTGGAATTAAGATGTATAAGAGTTAGCTATTGTTAACTCACAACTTTTATTAATACTGTTTAGTAAGTTGAACTGTTTAAAACCATTTGTTTAACAAGAGTAGAAATTTTCCTCTCTACCATTTGTTCCAATTCATTTATTATGCTATGATAATTTGCCGTATTGTTTGATTTTTCCTCTATCTTATTATAAGTCTCTGTAGTATAATCTTAAAATTATTGTAACCCCACTGAATATAGCTCGTGTTCCAGAAAAAGTCTCTCGAATAATAGTAATTTTTTAATATATTCCCATCGCCCGACAGTAAAAAAGGAGTTTTAGGTTACAATATATATATATATATCATCAACCATTATCAATCCACTGCAGGATGAAGGTCTCTCCAAGTTTAGTCGATCTTCTCCGATCTTTAGCTTCTCTTCTCCACAACACCCCTGCACATTTTCTTATTTCAACCATCCAACTCATATGTGGCCTCTTTCTGGGTCTGTTACAATCTCTTGGAATCCAGTTTAAAATTTCAATTGCCATCTATTATCATCTCTTCTAGCAATATGTCCAGCCCAACTCCATTTCAATCTTTTAATTTTTTCAATAAGGTCAGTAACACCTGTTTGCTGTCTTACTCATACATTGCGTTTTCAATCTCTTCTTCTTACTCCCAACATACATATCTCCATACTTCGTTGAGTGGTCTGAAGTCTCTGTATTGCTCTTTTATTAAGTGTCCAAGTCTCAGATCTATAAGTAAGAACTGGTAAAACACATTTGTTAAAAACCATCCTTTTCAAACACATAGGCATATTTCCTTTAAGTATCAAGTTATTTCTACCAAAGGCATTCCAACCAAGTTTAATTCTATGATTAATTTCCTCCATTATGTTTCCATCTGTATTAATAATCTGACCAAGGTATTTGCAACTGTTAACTTCTAATTCTTCATAATCAATCTTTATTTTCATATTTTGAGCAAATCGATTAAACATTACTTTTGTCTTTTTAACATTTATCTTTAGTCCTACTTTTCTACTTTCATCTGCTAACTCCTGCAACATTTCCTGCAGCTCTGAAGCATTATTTGCAAAAACAACTACATCATCTGTGAAATCTAAATGACTTAAACACTCTCCATTTACTTTCACTCCTTTGGTTTCCCATTTTAATCCACAAAATACTTCTTGCAGCACTGCTGTAAAAAGTTTTGGAGATATGGAGTCACCTTGTCTTACACCTTTCTCAATGTTGATTTTTCCAGTATCATTATGTAATCTAATTGTTGCTGTTGCATTTTTATAAATTTTCTTTAGAATATGACAATATCCTGGATCTATACCTTGATGATCTTAATCACTGACGAAATGTGTATAGAATCGAATGCCTTTTCATAATCTACAAATTCAAAACATAATGACAACTCATATTCATTTGTCCTTTCTATGACTTCTCTCAATACCTGGATATGATCTATTGTACTAAAACCACTTTTAAATCCAGCTTGTTCTCTTGGTTGGTGGAAATCCAAAGTTCTCTGTAGACGAGTTGTAATTATCTTGGTAAAAATTTTATATAAAACTGATAAAAGGCTGATAGGTCTGTAATTTCTAATATCTTCTTTATCTCCTTTTTTAAATATTAATATTATTACTGCATTCTTCCAGTCTTCTGGTACGTCTTTATCATTTAGACTTTTGGTATATAACTTTGCTAAAATTGTTTCTATTTCTTCACCTGCTTCTTTTAATATATCAATTATAATTCCATCATTTCCTGGAGCCTTTCCTTTCTTCATACATTTAATTGCATGTCTCACTTCTTCATTTAAAATTCTGGGCAATTCGGAAGATGTAATTGATATAGGAGGTACTTGTTCTTTATTACTATATAATTCTTGATAAAAATCTTCTACCAATTTCATGATGTCATCTCTCTTTTTAGTAATAATTCCATCTTTTTTTTCTTATTGCAGATATAAATTTCCTACTAATACCAAAATGTTGTTTAACATTCTTGAGACTTTTATTTTCTTCTACAGCTTTCCTTGCTATTTCACAGTTATACTTTCTTATATCATTTTCAACTCTTTTCTGTACCATTTTACAAAATTCAAGATATTCAATTCTTTTTTTTTTTTTTTTTTTCAAAAACAGGTTTATTTAACTATGTTTACAATAAAGAAAAAATTATAAAATAACATTAAATTTGGCAATACATTTATAAACCATTAAATTACTTAATGTCCAATATTAATAAGATTCCATGTGGAATTTGCTATTAGGTGAGGAGCTAACTTCAAATCTCTTTCTTTGATATCTTTTAATTTTTGTAAATTTTTGTATATATTCGTATTTCTTCTTTTCTTCATAAATTCTCTAGTCTCAGTAGAAATTTTATTAGTCAAATGCTGCTTTTTTCTACCAGCTATCTTTGTTGCAGTTTTTAAAAGTGTATCAGTTATTTTCATATTAATTTTATTCAAATCTTAATCATGTTCAAAATCTCCTAACACTTGAAACCTATTTGTAAGTTCTAATTTAAATTCATTAGAATGTTTCTGGAGATTAGGAATATCAACTGTAAATATTGTTTTTCTTAATAATTTTTGTCTCTCTAGTTTTACATTAACACGTAACTTACACCTTACTAATCGATGATCACTTCCTGCGTTAAATTTATTAAGAACATTACAATGTTGAAATATGTATTTCCTGTTAGTCAAAATATAATCCAATTCTGCTGTACCTTCATTCGGATACTTCCATGTCCATTTACTTTTAACATTTTTCTCAAAAAATGAATTCATAATATAAAGTTTTTCTTTTTCTACAAACTCCACAAGTCTATGTCCTCTCTCATTTCTATAACCATAACTAAAATTACCTACAGCAATTTCATCTTTCATTTGTCTACCAATTCTAGCATTAAAGTCTCCCATAACAATTTTAAAATGTTGTTTACTCTGATCAAAAGCCTTTTGTACATCCATATAAAAATCTTCTACTACTTCATCACTATGAGAACTTGTTGGGGCATAAACCTGAATTATCTGCATTTGGTATCTGCTATTAAGTTGTATAACTAATCTTGCCACTCTGTCTGATACACCATCAATCTCTACAATATTGTCCTTCCACTTTTTATTTATAATGAATCCTACTCCACTTGTATTTCCAATATTTGTGCCTTTATAATAGAGAATATGTCCACTTTTTAAATCAATTGTTTCTTCACCTTTTCTTCTAACTTCACAAAGTCCAATAATATCCCATTTAATATAAGACAGTTCTTCTTCTAATTCTTGCAATCTTCCTTCACTTGAAAGTGATCTGCAGTTGTAAGTACCTAAATAAAAAGTCATCATCAAACGCAGCCTGGGTCCACAATCAGGGGATTCTTAGCACCCTCCACCCTCAGCCACCAACTGCTTCCTTAGTTGGTGACTTTACAGCCTTCTGGGAATAAGGGCCAAGCTTTATTTTTGTCTGCCATAATTGTATATATGTTTATGGAAAAATATTTATCATTTACACAAACGTTCATTCTGCCTTATCAGGCACTGAGAAAAAAGATCATGGTGTTTCTTGATCTTAAACTCAGAGGTAAAAAGCCAATAAACTCACCACACTGTTTAATGCGTGTTGGTGAGCAGCCCATCCATGTTCATATACTATATGAATAATCACATAGTAATAACAGCTACAATGACAAGAACGTATGGAGTGGACATTAGGAATTTGCCCTGCCCGGTTCCTTTAAGGCCTCCAAGAGGAATCAAAGGGTCTCCTTTCAGTTAATAGCAAACTCCTTTCTGCAGCCATATATATATATATATATATATATATATATATATATATATATATATATATATATATATATATATATATATATATAGGGTCAGTCTAATAGACGAATAAATGTCAGAATTAAGGAACATAGAAATGTTTTTAATCAAAAAATTAGAACATCAGTTTTTACTTCCCATTTTCTAGAAATTGGTCACAAACCTGATTTTGACTATAAAAATACTTGCTAATTTGGAAAGATATGATTTAAGAACCATGAGAGAGTCAATTAAAATATTAAAAAGACCTATTCGTTTAACTAGGGCTGACAAAGCACAACATATTCCAGCTATGTGAAAACCTCTCATTTTATCTATGTCTTCTCATATTAACTTAAAATTAATAGGTGAAAAATCTGAGGGAAATAAACATTTTGTTAAGCCTCATATTCTGAATGCTGAACTACTTCAAGTTGAATTTCATTTCTCATCTTGCACTCAGTCACGTTATTGTTTGAGATCTAACGATTTTTCTTTCAAAAGTTAACCTTGACAATGGCGGGTGCTAGTCCATAGAAATATCAGTATGTAATGGGAAATAATACATGGTTTAGCCCAAAAAGTAATTATATATATATATTAAAAATCAGTCATATATCACATGACCTATATAGCTTGCATTACCAATATGTAATATATAAAGAGCCTGCTACTAGCTCTAAACAAGCTTTTTTTTTTATGATAAATGCTACAAGAGGAAATACATGAAGCCTTTATCATAAAAAAAAATTAAGCTTGTTTAGAGCTAGTAGCAGGCTCTTTATATATATATATTGTAACAAAATTAAAGGTCGATCACAGATCCAGTGTAACAAAATGAGATCTGGTCTATTAAAGTAATTATGAAATGTCAGAATTCAAACATTATTAAAATCTCAAATATTCAAGTATTACAAACATTAATAAACTGATGAAAAGTATCATTGTAACTTAAATAAACTAGATTAAAGATCCATTGTAATAAAATTAAGGTTTAGATCAAAAGATATTGATTAAATGATCATGAAATGTCAAATATTATTAAAAAATTATGAATTCAAAATATTCAGTATATTATTATATTCAGCTTAACTTAATAAAGAGGATCAACTGGATCAAGTATATTATTTAATCAAGAAATGATTCAAATATAAATATTTATTTTATTTCAAAAAGCTTCCAATATAAATATCTAGCTCAATAAACGAAAAATGCATTGTAGATTTTATATCAAAAGAGAAGAATTATTTAACCTGAGTAGTGGCTATTAAACCAATGATCAGACTGAGTTATCTATCATATTACGGGTCATTGGATGAAATGAAACATATTTCTATCATTAGATTTCTCAAGATATCCCACTATCAATAATTATAAGCAAATTATTAATAACAAGGATTATAACTCAGGTATATGAAATCACGTGAGGTGAGTACACTAGTAATTCAATAAAATATAACTCAGGTATACAGACAGTAGATCTTATCCACTTTCATTTCTTGGTTTGATGTTAAGTGCATGTTTAAACAAATACTAAGTGAATATGGTCTAGCAGGGTTCTACTAGATTATTTGAATCTAGACACAGTTATATCTAATAACCTTTTCACATGTACCAGGTTTGAATCCCCTTTTGGTACTTTATTTCTAATAAAAGTGGGAGATTTTGCTTTTTGAGCCATATCACTATACGCACTAATATTTAGGTAAAAGTAAAACATCTATAAACCACAGTGGAGTTCATTAGACATAAATCATTTCTCAGATCTTAACATAACAAATGTATTTCAATATTTTTATAAGTTTACTAGCTCAGATTATGTATAACTAATTTAGGATGGCAATTCACTCATCCTTGCATGAAATAGATGGTGGGATGTGGTTATAATAATACTAAGAAATTACTAAATATTATAAAATCAATATTTATTTATGGCCTTTAAACAGTTAAACAGCTTATTAATTAAAACGTTGATGATGATGATGATGATAATAATAATGATAATGACAAGGGTTTCAACTACAGCTCTAGGACTAAACCTAAACATAAAACTAATTTTTATAAAGAAATTCATAATTATTGCTTAATTTTAGCATAATTACTTATATCTTAAATAACTGATATTCAACCACTGATGATGATGAATGATCACACTTAACAAAGACTACACTTAATGAAATATATACACCTTGTTTAATAAAACAAACTAATATTTATTGCTGCACTTCTAACATATACATAAAATTTTCTAGACATACATGAAAATTGACAAGAATAATAACAATAATAATAATTGATTATATAACAATCCTCAGATTAATTTCAAGTTCTTCCCCCTTTCCCTTCAAATGTATATTGTATTAAGTTGTATGTCACATTGACCATGATTTTCACTCCATGAGAAAAGTATTTCAAGAAAAAAAAATATTATCCACTCATTAGCACACATACTTTATAAATCTAACATGTAAGTAGAATGTTAAAAAAATGTTAATAGAAATTAGAAAAATCAAGTTCTTAGAAAAGAGTTTTAAATCATTATCTCCCCTCCCTTCCAAGCGCTGAAATCTATACTTTCTCAAGACAAAATAATTTAATATTTTAACACCACCTATTATTTCACATTCACTCACAATTATACACATATAAAATATTACTATGTATGTGCGTGTTTTATCCCAAAATAATAATAATATATTAGTTAAAACTAAAATCATAATACCATAAAAAAAATTGTTTTACACATTAATATTTCATAACTCTAAAATTAATAAACAAATAAATTTTGATACATTCAAAATCATTTATGTAGTTCAAAGCTATTATTATTAAGACATTCTTGGTTTCCCTCGAACTGAATTGTCTTTAAAAGTTCTTTAAATAAAATATGTCATTTTATTACTAAATTTTTATTAATACTCTGATTTCATAAAGAAAATAGATATAAAAGTCATATTACTGATCCAAGGGTTCACCTGTCTTGTATACTGTCTATACTTGGCAGCAACAATTTCCGTGTTCTTTGGAACAATCACTTTCTTTAAGTATATAATTATTTGATGACGAGGATCCTATTGAGGTTATTTGCTTTAGTGGATAATTTGGAAATCATTACATCAATTTTTCTTCTCTTCCTGTCAAGCATTATTCTTTTAGTGAATGAAATACAGCAGTTGTTTTCACGTTATAAATTTCCCGGATTTAAACTCAGTTGTTGGAACAATTAATTGGACTTGATGATTAATATTTATCGGTAGATTATTTCACCTTTCATCGAATGCAGGTGAATGCTTTCTTCCTTCTATTAAAAACATCTTATTTCTCTGGTCAGTTGAAAGGTGTAGAATATTATTTTAGACAAAACATCTTTTCTTTCCTATATGATGTGCAGCTTCCCAGATGGTCAGGCAAAGATGAGATATACATATATTTTTTCTAGCCAGTCATTTCTTATATTTTCAACATTCAATTTAATAGTCTAATAATCTGAATCATAATCACAATAATAATTCAACTGATTTTTCCCAGACAGCTTTTTATATCCAATTTTTTATCTAACTTAACCAATCAGAGATAGCGTCACTTGCTATTTTTGGACAAATTCATTTTAATTAGATCTCTAATTTATTTTCAACTAAATTATTTTTCAACTTTTCCAGACACTTTTGTTTTAAAAAAAAATAGACTTAATCCTTTTTTTTTCTTACACCTAGGTAACATTTCAAATTTTTAAGCTTCCTTCTTTAGATCTTAAGATAAGACAATTTCAAAATTAGAGTTCCCACCTAGCTTAAGCTCCCAAAGTGACAAACAATCATTTACAAAAACAAAATTGCTACAAAAATAGATATCTGATTCAACAGATTTCCTCTTTTAACATAAAATTGTACAAAAAAAATAATTTGACAGATTTAACCCTTCCTTTTCTTTCAATATTTAATAAATGTAAATTTCTGTATGTAATGTACACACATACTTCATTATTTCAAATCATTCATAAACTAACATTAAATAATATAATTGCTAACTTAGTAATTATAACCCTATTATTTAATTAAATCTGTAACTTTTAAATCCCAATTACAATTATAGAAAAGCAAAATAGAAGTATAGAACAAGATATTAGAATTGATCAAGCATAGGTTAGTTTTAAAGAAAGTTAAAATGTTGAATATTTGAAATATAAAACAATTAAATAGCTTACACATACACTGCCTATACGTATGTGTTATAACTTTGCTTTTTAAAGAAAAATTAAAATTTGAATAGTTTAAATGTGTGTATTACCTTTCTATCAACACACAAACAAGTAAAGCATATAATTGTTGTCCCACTCTCTTTCTGTCTAAAGCGTTTAAGATTTTTATCTGGTAGGGTTTGAACTTGGATACCCTACAGCTTCTTCTATGGTTATATAAAAATGTGATGATAATTTTTGGTTTTACATTTCTACATGCACATTACTATAAATTTAGCTAGTGACTAAATTGTAATGGCACAATATATATATATATATATATATATATATATATATATATATATATATATATATAATGTTTTAAAGAATAGAATAAATATCTTATCATTCAAAGCAAGATGCAAAAATATGGGTTGTTATTAAAAACAGAGGCACTATCACAGAATATAAGAAAAGTTTTCTGAACAAACTGTGTAGCAATAATATTCAAAAACAATTTAATTCCATCAATTATGTCATCGTCTTTTGGAATTCTTAGTATTTTAAATGATAAGCTAAATTAAATATATGAAAAACAAGAGAGGTACAAGAAATAATAAATTCATTATAGATACCAAAATTCAGCAGATGAAGAAATGGAGAAGTTGTTGATCAAGCTACATTCCAAGATTCTAATTATGGAAATATGTGAAAGAATTGAGACAATGCAGCAATAATTATTTAAAAAATAAAAATGAAGATATTAGATTCTAGAGAATTTTTTATTAGTCTTATGTCTGTTCTATATAAAATATTTATAAAAATCATTACAAATTGTCCATAAAAGGTTTTGAATTCAAATCAGTCAAACATATTGGATTAAATAAAGCATTAAAATTAATACGATTGATTATTAGTTGATATTTTAACTTAGATTTTTAGACTTTAAAAAGGCAATGAACTCTATAGAAATCTCTCCTTCAATTAAAAATTTGAATATCAAGGTATAAGACTAAAATATTGTCAAATTCTGAAAAATAATAATTAAAACATAACAGGAATCTTTACGCTGAATGACGCTGCAAAGACAATTATCGTTAACGAAGTGATTCTATAACTTCAAAATCTTTGTACAATAAGTTTATAGAAAGTATTTTGTGGATAAAAATCCAACGTTAAAGAAATAAAAAAATAAAATGAGAATTTTTAACTCCTCTAGATTTTGCAACTTATACATTAATTTATTAATTCTGGGCTCCAAGAAACTAAAAGTTTCAAATAAAAGTAATTAAAGAATTAACTATAAATATTAAAGAGACTCAAATAATGTTCAATTGTTTTTTTAAAAAAAAATAGGCATAATGACTTTTAAAAGTTTAGAACTGTAGATATTTTGGATAAATTATTACTACAAATAGAAATATAATAGTAAAAAGTAATCATATCATTATTCTTGAATAGAATTCTTTCCATAGAACTTTAATAATGAAGGGAAATGTGTCTAGATGCTTAAAAAAGTATTGATAAATATATTCTAATACTTGCTAATAGAACTAAAGCTTTGATTCCTGGTGAAATTATTAAATTTGTACTTGATATAAGAATGTATTGAAAGTTGCCTGATGGAGTAATAGAAGAAAATGAATGCAAAATATATAAGAAAGTAAACAGTTTTTACAATATTAAAAATTTAAGTAATTAGACAACTAAAGTTTTAAAGTACAACCCTAAAAATTGTAAGGCTTATAAAGAGATACACAAATGAATAGTAAACGTTGGTGATCTAGTAGTTAGTATAACTGCCTTCCAAGCAGCTGGGCCGGGTTTGCTTCTCAGTCAACATATTTGATATATGAAAAAAAAAGTCAAATGAATAAAATAATTTTGAATTAAAAATGAGAAAAATAAAGTTTATAGATTTTCCAGAGAAGATTAAAAAATACCCAAAAAAATGTAAAGTCTATTGTTTCATTATTTACTAATTTTTACAACTAATGATTGAATTAATTAATTTATGGAAACCCATGTTTTTATGCCAAGTTAAATATAAAGATCCTAATCGTTTTGAAGGAAACGATTATTTTTCTCTTTTTGGTGCAAAGTCAATAAAAAAGCATTATTTATAATTTTATATATATATTGGGATCTTTTTATAATTATTTTAATTTTAATTAAAATGAAAATATGTACTCTCTGGATAATATTTGGAAGAAAATCATGCATTATAAATCAATTCCTAGAACTTTATAGCCTGTTCACTATTCTATCATATTTGTTATCAAAAATACAATGCTCTTAACAATTTAATAAGAGTGTGGCTAATATGTACTTAAATGCTCTCAAATTCTTATCTAGAAAAACTATACATAAAATTTGGCAGTATAATATTTTAAAAAGAGTTATGCATTAGGTTGGCATTAATTCAAAGAAGGCTCATCATTCTTCAATGCCAGAACTCATCCTCTGATTGAATATATAGCAGATGAATGAGTATTTCATAACATCACATATTTCCCTCTCTTTTTATCACGTTTGTGACTTATTGTAAATGGACCTTTTATATTTTAGAATTATTGCACATAATTTTATCAGGTTTTTTATATTAGGTATTATGAAACAAAGATTAACTGAATACAGCAAATAATAAATATAAAGGATTCTGAGATAAAATTTATACAGAATAAGCCAAGAGATTTTCTCAGGCAGCAATCCTTTAGTTAATACAGCCATAAATTAATAATACGTAAAATAGAATTTATGTCACATATGTGATAAAGGCTTTACATTAATTCTGCTTTGATGTAGGCGCTCTAGCCATAAAATAAAAATGTCAATCTAATATCATACAATCTTCACTATTGATGAATAGCTTACAAAATATTCTAACGTAATTAGTATGACTTCTAATAAAGATAAAAATAATGTATTGTGATATAATCATTAGAACATTAGCTTTTTGATATGGTGTTTAAATCTGTAACAGATCAAAAGTATCAGCAAAATGCTAATATAATTGGCAACTTTACTTTGTTGATTTACAACCAACTGAGATAACTAAAGTTCCATAACCGACCAATGTTAATAGAAGGTGGTAAATTAGTGGTTTTTATCTAGAAAGAAAAAAGAAATTTTCAAAATGGAAGCTAACATGACTGATTAATGGTCTTTTTGATCAAAACTTTGTTCTATAATATATCACTAAAAATATCAACTGGTTAAAAAAATTCTTAATCACCTAACTCAAAAAAATCCAATTTGCTTGGCTCGATATAATTTTTTACTCCTATATAGTTTTATATTGTGATAAAATAATCGTTATTAGAACTCGGAATTTCTGAATTTGAACCTTAATATTACTATTTCCATTACTCAAACATCACAGACAGCTTTATGATCATTGAACCATTTGTTTATTATATTATAGAATTGTCTCATATTTAATCTTTGAAGCAATTACCTGTACTATCATGTTTATAGATTTATATTACAAGTTAATATCTTAATAGAAATGATGTTTTAGCACCAGGACATTGTTGGTTAACAATTATATTCAATTGTTTTAGGCATATTTTGTACATTCTATTTTACAATCCAGAAACCTTTAAGTTTATTCAACAAAATTTTACTTGAGAAAAGAAAAAAATAGAAAGAGGCAGATTTTAAAAAGTTATATTCACTGGTTCTTACAATATATTAATAAATTACAAAGTGACTAGTCGAAAAATTCACAATTCTTGGAAAATCAAGGAAACCAGCCTCATATTATCATTACATTTTATATAACCTTTGTTAAATACTTATCGAAGTGTATTGAATAAATTGCTTTTAATTAGATAACTGCTAAAGATCAAAGAAAGTTAAATTAAATGAAAGACTTTTATTATTAATATAATTTTATTGTAAAATAAATCTAAGACCCAGAGATAATACAAATGAAATTTTACAACTTACATTGATATATCATTTTAGCATATATAAATGAACAAGAAACAACTGAAGTTTCCAAAGAGTTATATAACATAAGTAATCTCTTTGAAAGACAGATGATACTATTCTAAGCAAAACAAGCAACATTATTTTAAACTCTTTTATTAAAAAAACTAGGAAAAATCTAGACAGAATTGACAAAGTATTGCTGGATTTACGTTTATTCCTTAGTAATAAAATATATTCTTTACTGTGGACTTGTTTTGATCGTATTGCAAATTTTAGATCGATTAAAGATTCGGAATTTGTAATAGCAAAGCAAAAGAAAAAATTACAAATGCTAATTATAACACAATCAGCAAACATTACATACCCAAATCAAAAAACCGTTTATAATTTATCTAAGAAAATTCTCTCTACAGATGAAGTTTCGGTTTTAGAAAAAGGTTTTAATTTTGCTTTAACGCCTTCCCGGATACCTTTTGGGAAAATTGTTTGTAATGTTCAATCATCTCTCGATAAAATAGATTCTTCATCTGTTGATTTGGCTAGAGCCAAGATTTGCAATATTTTTAAAAAAGCTAAGTTTCCTAAAAATAATATTTCAAAGAAAGAAATAGGATAAATCAATTGTTGTACTTCCAGCTGATAAAGGTTACACTACGGCTGTTATGGATGGATCTTGACATTTCCATAATAAAATTTTAGATTTGCTTAATGATAAAACTTATAAACTATCAAAAAGAGATCATATTACGTATTTGGGAAAAACAACAAAAAACCATTATTAATAAATCGCGTATTGAAACAGAGATAAAAAATAAAATAATCCCTAGTGAAAAATCTTGTGTCTGTCCAAAATTTTATGGACTTCCAAAAATTCACAAACCAGATACCTCCCTTCGTCCAATAGTAAGCTCAATATGATCGCCAATTCATATTTTAGCTAGATATTTATCGGATTTTATTAAACCTACAATCCCATCTATTAAATCATATATTAAAAACTCTTTTCATTTTATTACTGTTTTAAAAAAATTTCAAATTAATGCTAATGACATTCTGGTCAGTTTTAATGTCATGTCTTTGTTTACAAACATTCCAATTGATGAAGCTTTAAATATAATTTCACAACATTGCAATTTACCAGACCATATTATTGCTTTGATTAAACATCGTCTCTTGAACACATATTTTGTATACAATGGATAGCATTACAGACAAGTTTTGGTACTCCTATGGGCTCACCTATCGCAGGAGTAATAGCTGATTTATTCGTGGAAAATATAGAAACTCGTGTTTTAGAATCATCATCTTTAAAATCTCTCATGTGGCTCAAATATATAGATGTCACCGTGCTTGTCTTATAGATAAAGACGCCTTTCGATGGCGCCGTTTTCACGCTAAAACTATAAAATATGAATATTCACCGGCTGTTGATTTTAACCATTTTGATGTGTTTTTTTTTTGTAATGCGAAAATAAAAACAAAACAAAATCTTTTTTTTTCAATATTATTTTTTATTAATGTATACAAATTAAATGATAATAATAAATGTAAAATAAAATAAACAAATTACACTTTGATTCGTGTTTTTTATTTTGCTTTATTAGAACAATCAATTTTCTATCGTATGTTTTTTTACTGGGGTTACGGCTTTACCGCTTTTTTTTTACTTCATATAGAATGACAACAAAAAGTAAAAGTTGTTACGGTTAGGTTTAGGATTAGTTTTAGGGTTAGGTTTAGTGTTCTGTTGTTTGTAAATATTTATTTTTAGTAACATCTATAAAATAAATGATAACATATTATATTCAACAAAGTATAACCGTAGTAGGAGGAAAAAAAAGAAAGTAAAACTTTTTTAAACAACATCAAAAATATCTTATTTACTTATTAATCATGTTTATAATATATGCTTTTTATGAAATTTACAAAAAAAACGTGCATAATTGTACTTTTCTTACTGGATATTTTTGTGTTACCGCTGTTTTTTACTTCAAAAATATACACAAGTAGAATCTTGTTTGTCTAGTGGAGTGTAACGAACAGTACATTACTTGACGTGTTACCTAATTCCAGCTCACTTTACACATATATCTTGTCAACATTTTCCCAATTATAACTTCAATACAGTACAGTGTAAAAAGTCTGATAATTATTACTTTACAAAATCTGAACATTTCAATACTTTAAAATAAAATAAAATCCAATGAAAACAACATTTCCATCCAATTCAAAAAACGCACCCTCTCACCAAGCCGTAACCATTTTATAAACTGTGCGGATTCGGAAAATGTATTTCCTGCGATGCGACATACATGCTGTACTGCAACGCGACATAGTGGACTGCAATCTGTAGCACAACAAAAAAGTTGTATTATAAAAAATGCAGGTCCGAATGTGTTGGCTGCGATAAATGGCATGTTTATGTGTTTTAGCGCGAAAATGGCACCAACGGCATTTTTATGTGTTTTAGCATAAAAATGGCGCCATAGAGCAGTGTCTTTAGCTATAAGACTAGAACCAATGACACTTTTGTCATATGGCAACATGGAAAAAATAAATTAGATGATTTTTTCTTACATTTAAATAATATGCATCCTCATATTAAATTTACAATGGAGACAGAGTCTGATGGAAAACTCCCTTTTTCTTGATGTTCTAGTCACCAGAACATCAAATAGTTTATCTTTTTCGATTTACAGAAAGAATGCACACACAGACAGATACTCACATTTCCATTCTCACCATCACCCAACCCAGATAGTTTCTGTAGCCAAAACTCTTTTAAATAGAGCAATTAACCTTTCAGATAAGTAACATCTGAAAGAAGAAATAAATCATATTAATAGTGTTTTGTTAGCAAATAGTTATAATTATAAATTTATAAAAAAAATCCTTATTTCAAGCCCAAAATGGACAAAATAGGAAACAAAAAGATGATAAATCAGCTATTAGGATTTGTGTTCCATATGGAAAAGGAACTACAGACAGTATTGTATGTATATCAAAATGCTATAATATAGATACAGCATTTTCTACTCATCAAAAGATCAGCAATATAACAAACAAGCCTAAGGATTCAATCCCTCTTGAATCTCATGGTGTTTATCAAATCTCATGTAAAAATTGTAAAGCTTCTTACATAGGTATGAATAATCATCACATCAGTGTTAGGAGAGATGAGCATGATAATGCAGTTGAACAACTCTCATCATCATCAGCACTTTCACTCCATATTACAGATTCAGGTCATAAAATTGATTTTTCTAGTACCAGGATCATATGCAGATGTGATAATCTCTTCCAGTGCAAAATTAGAGAAGCAATTGAGATACATAAAAGACCAAATTGTATCAATAAGCGAGTTGATACATGCAAACTTCCTCCTATTTGGAAAGATTTTTTTAAAAAAACATTCTTAATTTAACATTTTTGCTATTGGTGAAACTTTAACGTTTTTTTTCAAATCAGTGATTGTAGCGCCTCTACAACCATCTTTCTACCTTTTATCACCCAGTGGATGACTTGTGTGCTCAAGTCAAAATATTGGTATATCAATATTTAATTTTTTTAACATGGATGAACCCGCAAAATATGTCTTTTATATATGCAACCCTTGAAAATCTTCGTATCAACATATATATGTATATATTGTAATAGAACACAATATGGCATATCATACATATATACTGAGAAAAGAATACCCAAAATGGACACAATTGTAATAGAACATATAATACTATGTATGAAAGGATATACTTGTCTTAAACATAATAATGTAATAGAAAACATGACTGCCCTAAGTGGTAGTTCCAACTCTAATAGTATATATATGATCTAAATGAAGAAAGATGAATTTGCCCCAATCATTGGGAAAGCCATTTGTAATAGTAACATGTATGCAATGCATGAAGAAATGGCATAGCTTCCACCATTAAAATTAATATAAATATGGTACTTATAATAAATGTAATAGTATGTATAATAGCATGCCATATACATGTCAAAAGAAAAGAAATTGCCTTAAAAATGAATATAATAAAATATGCTAATTCCAGCCATTGAATATGAGTAACAATAAATCAGGTTATAATATCTAACTTGATTTGAACAAATTACTAATTTATAAATCTACAGATAATAAATGACCTATACAAAAAAGTATATTACTCATGGCTGAATGCATTCTAATCACTACCTATACTATTACGGTGGCTAGCTATACAAAATAAACCTAAATAGTGCAGAGCATTGACTAAGGCATGTTGCTGATTACTTCTCAGGGTTAACTTAAACAATTTGACTAGTTACTAAATATAAACTGGAACAAAGAGAATTTTATTGAATCCAAAATATATATTTACAAGTTACTGATTTTAAAAAAATTAATAACTGATGTACTAAAAAGAGGAAAAGAAAAATATTAATAAATTTCCAATAAAAACTCAAAGTCATTCTTTTATTTAAAACAAATGATATAAGCTTTATTCCAAGATTGTGATTTTATATTTTTATAATAGCACATATATATATATATATGTGTGTGTGTGTGTGCGTGTGTGTGTGTGTGTAAAACATAAAACTGTTGTTTTTCAAATGTTCTATTTTTTCAAATATAAATCAAATACAATATTTACTGACAATACAGATAACTTGCAGTTTATATTTTACATAGGAACTGTATAAAGCTCTTATGAAATTAAATCAATAGACAAATAAATAAATAAATTATAGATATCTTGTTAAATTAATAATTTAGGTATAGATGTATTTATTTAAGGTTGGATCAACAAACAAAATGATATAGAAGATGATATCAAGAGTTTCTTCCCACTATGCTATGAGGATTTATTCACTTTATTCTAAACCACGTCTTTTATGAGAAACATCAACTACCTGGTCTTTTTGTTTATTAGCTACATCAACTACCTGAGCTTTTTAATAAATTAAGGCATCAACTACTTGAGTTTTTTATTAATATAAGGCTTATTCTAGCCTGAAAAGTTCAACATTTACTCCACAACTTTATTAACTTAGGGTTTATTAAACCTAGCACAATATATTAAAAAAAATTATCTCACCTGAGCCCTTATGTATAAGCAAAACATATATAGATCAAGACAACTTTCAAATACAAATGTGGGTTATTAATGTATATCACTTTCACATTTAATACCATAAATTAATCCAATCCTTTCAAAATACATCTAATATTAATACAATTAAAGTAATTGAAGAATTAAGATAATTATTAAACAATGATATAATTTATAAATACGGTTCTATAAAATTTATATATTTATACAACTCCTATGCAATCAAATATAATTTATTGCTTTCCAATTAAATTGATACATGACATCTATTATTAAATATTTATGTTTGTAAACGTGATTCAAATGCTATATAAAAAATATACATTTATTTCTTATTACAATTGCTAATTTTACCTTGGCATTTAACAATATATTCGCACAATTTAAAATATACAATTTTTTAAAAATAAATAAATAAACAGATATATATTAGAAATTGACTTTCCCTATTCTTAATAAGTTTAAACATTTAAAAATAAACTTATAAGTTAGTTATAAACATCACCATTGTATATATTTTATAAAGATATTTTTAAATGTTATAAAAAATAATAGACATATAAAACACAAACAAAAATGGTAAATTTTAATTACCATTTAATTTCATTTAATGTTTCTTCACTTCCCAAGTTTATAAGTTATTTCAGGTGTTTTACTTTTGTTTTATTTATTCCAGCATAGAACAAAATAATTTTAAATATGTTTACATATTATTGCTCAATTGATAGATTCTTTTTCTTGTTGTTAAAAAAATTGCTTCCAGTCATCTTCTTGATATTCAATTATATAAATAATTAAAGTTAACTATTATTTCGAATCATTAAAGAAATTTGACGTTAAAACAAAATATATAGATAGCTATTTTCCAAAATCTGTTTATGAATGCAGCCAAAACATTTGCAGTGTAAGTAAGATCTGTAGATTGAACCCGGTACAGTATATATATATATATATATATATATAGTAACGTCTTAAATCTACACCTATATCAATTTATACACACATAAATGCCCAGGCACCAATTCTATACAAGATAGAATAAAATTTATAATTTATGTTGTGTCTCTAATTATGGATAAGACTGTTATTATAGTATTAATCTACAGCTTAGCTCAGTTGGGGTTTATAGGGTCTCATGGTCATCTAGAATGCAAATGGGGTGAGAGAAACATTTATAAACAATAATGATATAATGTTTATTTAGTTATACTATAAGTACTTATTTAAGTTATCAAAAGAAAGAAATTCATGGATTAAATCAAGGGTCATGATATGATCAATTCTTCCACCATCAAAGTACATGCCAGCCAATCACGCCACTCATTTAATATGTTTGGGAATCACTGCAACAATAATCAATCTATAGACATTTGATTTAGATTGCACAGCTCTACCAATGTTTATTTAAATGATGAAATAATCTCAGGGCTCTACTATATGAATAATAAGTCAATCCTATTATAAGATGATCATTAAGTAATGAGGACTATTATGAAACTGATAATTATTATAATGAAATAAAGGATGGACAATGATAGACATGGGTGCATTTTCATCTCACATCACCATCTATTTTAAACAAGGTAAAATCTATATCTTGGCATTATACAATGTTTGGATCAATTATTTCAGTATTATTTAAATAAATGGCATATACTATTAAACTAATAAGTAATACAATTTTTAAGCAAGATAAAATCCATATCTAGGCATTATACAATGTTTATATCAATTAATTCTGTATTATCTAGATAGATTGCATATATTATTAAAGTGATAAGTATTACAATTAGATTATGCTGAAAATATATGTGTGTGTAGAAATGATCAATCGAGTGTATATGGTAAAATAATTCAGAGGGAATCTTACTTCAACAAACATTTATTACAAGATACATACTTTTACAAATACATCGATGATGATATAACATTAATTTTACATCAGTTACAATAAGCGACTAAATAGCATTTAAATTACATAAATCTTATTCACTTAATATGTGGAGGCTCTTCCTCTTATATGTTATTTCAATAATATTTAAACTCTATCTATTAAATTATGAACAATACTGTTGTGTTTGGTTAGGCTTGCAGGTTCGTTTCCAAACCAACAGATACAAAAAGAATAACTATTCAGCAATTAATATGTATAATTTATTAGTACAAAAAATATACATGTGTTAGTTGAATAAATATAGTTGATACACTTGAATGCTGAGATAGTAGAGCGTAGTATGGAACTTGGTTCCAGCTAATGATTAGCCTGCTTCATGAAGTCTGGTAAGACTCTTCCCGCTATGTAGTTAGCTTGCCTTGAGTCAGCTCTAATTCAGACATAGCAGTTTCCAGTTCGTAGTTGGACCTGCTTCACTGTGTGGATGTCAGAATAATGTATAGAGAAATATCTTTGCTGATGGCAGAGAGTTCGTTTTATCGTTCAGGTTAACAGAAGTAATTGCTCTCTGCCTTGCCTACAAAAGGTTGACTATTTAATGGCAGATCCCCTACCTTACTGGAAACATGCGGACTCAGTGCATGTACCCCAGTGAAGGTTTTAATACTTTTGGATAGCAACTGGGTGCTAGCCAATCAGACAAGGAATCTGGAATAGTCCACTTCTGAAGACAGGGTCATATATGACAAATACAAAATAATTATATATTTATGTACCAATATTTATATCATCTATTCTCTCTCTGTGGTCTCAATGAACCAAGAAAAACAGTATCAAATAATTAACCAATGCCATTGAAATTATTTTCGTATGTCTATAAATTTATACTTACTATATAAAACTAAGTAATAATTTTATTAAAACTAGATTTAAATAAAGTAAAATTTTGTATTACATCCATACCAGGAGGATGAATTGCCAGTCATAATAATAAATGAAATAATAATAATGTGGGTGATATGATTTGACAAGCTATTTAGAACTTACAATTCCAGCGATGATCTTCTTTCATACCTTTAAGTTTATCATATCTCCAAGTGTGTGTGCATTTATAAATTCACAATCATAATGCATTTATTGATTATATTTTCCACCGATTTACTTGGATGGCACAATGAGCTAATCATTAAATTATTAATCCAACTGCAAGTATATTACAGAAATCACTAAAACATTTATCTGAAATAACTACCATATATATACTACATAACGATAATTATGTTGAATGAAGAGGAAGAGCAAAATACTGACAAATAAACATTTACATACAGTTGCATGAGAGTTAACAAAACTCCAAACAACAACTTAATTCATCAACATAATATCTACCAACTTTTCTGTCACAAATGGTGTGGAACCTAGCCGACTTATCATGAATAAATGGGGCATCTACCACTTCACTTTAAGAAATATAATTATTACCTCATATACTATCAAATAAAAAAATATACTACCATCCATGGCTCAATAGGCAAATAAGTAAAAGGAGTGCTAGTCAATCCTAATATCATGGTTATTCCTTCAATCGTATCTTCACTCAGTCTCTTCACTCAAATGGTATTTAACACATTTCATGTAGGACAAATCCATAACAGACAAACTCTCTAACGACAACCAATAGAAAAACAAACAAGCATAAATCTAACTCTTATAAAATAGATTATGATAGAGAACACACACCTGAACATATGATCATGCATGAAATATTTTTGCAATCACATCAGACAATAAAATGTTATATTAGCATTAATTAAATTATAAATGAATCTAATATCTATGAAAAATTATGAACATCGAATTTCAAATTAACGTAAATACTATCAAGTAAGCCTGATCATTCAGCATGATAGTGAACACACATGTGAACATATGATCATGCATGAAATATTTTTGCAATCACATCAGACAATAAAATGTTATATTAGCATTAATTAAATTATAAATGAATCTATAATATCTAAGAAAAATTATGAACATCGAATTTCAAATTAGCGTAAATATTATCAAGTAAGCATGACCATTCAGCAATACTAGCATAAATATTTTCATGTATCTATTTATTATTACCAACTAATGAATAATGATAAAGCATGTAATTTGCACGAATAATATGAGCACAGGAATATATACTATTTTTACATAATACAACAAAAGAAAATATTACCAGTTTAGTATAACATACCAAAATCTCCGAGACGTTCTAGAAAAGATTGGGTACACAAATACATAATAATAAATCATACACAAATACATAATAATAAATCAAATTAATGTTAAAATAAACACAAAAAAATCTGCCTATCTATTACAGGCAATGGGAAGAAATACGTATCAAACCTTCTGTCATTAAAATAAAAGTTCCCTTTTAATTTTATTTTTTTTAGTTCATCCTTGAAACTTTCAAAGCAGAAATGCACATGTAGCTCACAATGATAAGATGAATAAAGAAACATTAAAACATATAAACATTACTACTGCAGGATAAATATGAATTTAGCAAAATAGCAATAATTTCCAATGTTCTTAGGGCTTCCTAATGGATATTACAAGCAGGTTTTGCAAATCTTTGAGCCAATTTATTTTTCATAAACTCTCCACACCACAGCAAGATTATCCAAATAAATGTTTATGATCCACAGTATTTACAACTCTGTTCTGTCTAAAATTTCCAACATTTAATAAATTTTAATAATGATCAAGATCAGAGTTATTTGGTCATCCATGTTTATACACATTTCTGATAAAATAATTATCAAATACCATTAACTCATGCCTTTTATCACTCATTTATAGGTGTGAATGGTAAGGTAATTTAGTATGCATGGTTATTCTAATAATGTAAAGTATTAGAATGAATAATTTCTCTGTTTCAGCCGTATTTTACACAATAAAAATAGAAAACTTATTAAATGAGAGTCAATAAAATATTCCATTACACAGTTCAGAATAACTTTTCCAATTATTATTAGTATTGTTAATTTATGTACTTCCAGTATCATCACATTATTCATTATAAGTAAATTATAGCAAAATTATATTTGCAATTTTTTTTACATAATATCCATGCATCTTAAATAGAAGTAAATTCAAATTGTTAGTTGATAAAATCTGGAGCCAGTTTACCTTTAAAAGTTTATCCTTCCATATTGAATAATTCTATCCTGGCTTCTTCACAATTATACGTTGGCATTTATACTGGAGTACTATGAGAGAAGTTTACTTAGTAAAAGCAATAATAGAGGATTTAATGAATATATTAGGCTCACTTGTTTTATTATATTTCTTTTTCAGCAAAGAATTTCATCTTCTCTAAAACTTTTTCTGTAATCCTTTGACGTCCATGTCAACTTAGCCACACCTCTTTTTTTAGTTATAATGAGGCCAACAACATGTAAAAATTTATTGCTTGTAAAAAAAATGTTAGGAATAGAGTATTGACAATATATATATATATTCTGGCCTCCTCCTCCGTCCACGTCCTCTCCATAAAATTTATATAGTGTTTATAATATATTCCGGGTTCTAGCTCAGTTTAACAATAACATAATTATTACGCATAAATATTATTACGCATATATATTCCGGGTTCTAGCTCAGTTAAATAAATGAATAAAATGAAATATCCAGCATTAATTAAAAAATGATTACTGGTTCTAACTTTTAAAATACAAGTACAGTTATATTTGTAAATGAATTAAGAAATATTTATTATTTTCATGAGACATGGAGTGACGACACGGAGAACGAGATAGACTACATTGAGATATTATCCACATGATACAATCTCAATGGCATAAGAACACTATTCCCCCCCTTTTTACTATACTAAATAGCTAACTTATAGTATTCTTACGACTTTCTGAGCTCTTTTCATTACGATTAAAATAATAATCATGTCTTAATATTCTTTGTAATAATAATCTAGCTCAATTAAATAAGATTAAGTAAATAAATAGAATAAATAAAATAAAATAAAATCTCAGGTTCATAAATTGTATTCTAACTGATTTAAAATTACGGTAGTAAACTATGAAAAGGGAATTTTATGTCATAAATTCACTACGCAGCAACTAACAATAATAAATAATAATAATAACAACAATAGTATAATATAATCTTATTACTTCCTAAATGAAATAAATAATTACGTACGTGGCAGTATTTTAATAATCCGACAACAAAATACGTGTGGTAACATTAGCATATAATTTATTTTAATATTGTGGCAACCAACTTATGACCAATAAATGATATAATTATGATCTTTTAATTTTATCATCCAAATAAATTTTCAAAATTATTATAACACTTTTATGTTTACCTATTTTGTGCAAAACTATATGTCTGTTTCAATTATCAATGTGTATTGTGATATCATGCATCCATGTGGAGAAATAATAACGAAGACACAAAGCTTTATAATAAATTTACAACAAAGTTTATTAATAACATAAACAAATAACACTATTTTACATTATGTTCATTGGATATCCTTACTCTCCTATCACAAAATTATTTTACTAGTTTATACAATAAAACCAAACTTCTACTTATTTTTCTAGTTAATTCTCATCTTTTAAATACTTAAGAAAGTACAGTATTATTATTATTGGATTTTTTATTTTAGTTTAGCTTGTTACAAAATGTATTTATTTATAATTATCGCTAATACTTTGTATCCCTACTATTTTTTAAAATTATATTTTTATAAAATTACATTCGTAGTAAACATTCTACAAAATCATAAAACTCTAATTTTATATTAGTTATATGGAATCCTACAGATTCAAAAAACATTCTTCTACATTTGATATTACATTTTATTATTCACTATACAATGCTTATTAATCTAATATACTCATTCAAGCCTTGCTTCGGATGGTAATTACAATTATTAACACACCCTGCACAAATATATGTGTCTATTACACATTATTGAATTATTTTCTTAACAAACATGCAATATTTATTTTCTAAATATTATTATAAAAATATTCAAATTTTATCATCACTTTAAAAAAAAACTTTGTTTAGATTTCTCTTTTAAAAAAATCTTATATTCGTTTCCAAATTGGTTTTAAACTGTATTATATGATTCTTTCTCTCTTTATGATTTTTTGTACTTTCACTTTTAAAATTACACAGTTCTAACACATTCCAGTAAATAAACTATTCTTACTTAAACTATAACAGACCCTCAGTTCTATTTTATTCATCATTTCTGTAAAAATATCTTTCTGACGATGCAGATTCACGAAACAAGGATAGCGAAAATAGATGCACAGGATCAAAATAACTAGAATATTATCCGTCATAAACCTTAACAATAATGGCACAGTGAATTCAAAGACACTATAGAGGAGTGACCTTTGTCTGTCTACCCACCTCTATTATAGGAGTGATGCTAAAGCTATTTCTTCAGCTTTATATAACATCAAAGAGTTTAAAAGATACGTAAAGACACTGTCCAAAATATATGTGTTCAGTGATAGTGCTTAGTTAGCTATACTGAAATCACACAAACTAACTATGATCCAAATACTTTATTTTTCTTATTTCTTAGCAAAACATCATCTTGGTTTCCTCTACACTAGTACTACCAAGTCACTATCCGATCTTATTTCTCTAGATTTTTCTATACATTACATCGACAAATTCTTATCTACATTTCTAACAATAATAAAATTCATTTTATTTCAAAACTATACAGCTGTTCTCTAAGAAAATCTTTTACTACTTTTCTCGTATATTTATCATATACAAACTATTTTAAAATATCTAATACTTTGTTACATGAAAGTTCAAAAGAATCACACCATTGTTTTGACAACTTATACTATTAATTATACTTGAAATAACTTATTGCATGCATTTTTAAAATTACTCTTATCTTAGAATATGTTTTAATGTTGTATAAAATGTGTACTTATAATTTTAAAACTTTCACACATCATTCTTATTCAATAGATGATCTAAAAAAAATTACATTATGCATTATGAATAAATACCAAAATTACCAAAACGATCTTGATCTTCTCGATTGTGTTCTGTAGGCTTCACCATTCCATTAATTCTTGTAGATATTAAAACTTCCATACATACTTTTTATTTTTAAAACAATATTTCTATCATTCTATTAAGCTATTATATTTAAATCTCATTATTATTAAATTTATGTTTATATGTTTTCCCTAATCTAATATAGCATTTTATATTTAAAATAAATTAATAAAATATTTAAATTATATTTACGATACTTCTTCACCAGACTTTCTTGAACCGTTCATATGAAAGCTAAAAAAAAATATATATTTTATTTCTTCTTCAGTCACTTAATGTTCTATTTTAAAGTAAAACAATAGCTCTGTTTAATAAATCTTCATAGACGACAATCCTTGGTTTTCGTAATATTGTATATAATTATTAATTCATGACATTCTCTTCTACTATTGTCTGCTAATATTTTCCCGCGCGACTTTACCGATGCATCTTGTACGTACTTTTATTTAAATTTTCAATAAAATTTTCTGTTTTCCATGGATCCATTTTCACTAAGTAATTTAATTTTATATTTTATCAATCAAGCATTTTCTCCATTGAATTCTTTATAATATTTTCTCTGATTAGATAAAGTTTTAGGCTCCTTTCCATAAAATACATAATATCACTTTTATATTGTTCTATTGCTTTTTCTTTATTTCAAAATTCTTGTACTATATTTTTAACAATGTTTTCCTTTAAAAGATAAACATTCTTTCTTCATCATTATTTTTCTTTATAACAAAACGCATATTAAATTTTTTCATAGAGAAGAATAAAATAACTTTAAAGTAGCCTTATGAAATTTTGCGTCATAATTTTTTCCTGATGGCAAGTAACTTCTCTTTTAAGTTCTCATATAGCGTCCCAATTCTCTTTCGCTGAGTTATAATAATAAGTTTCTGGTTGAGCATAAATAAAGTTGTATTAAGGTACTCTCCCAATATTTTTCCTTCGGTAATAAATTTAGGTATTTTCCCTTGTACTTCCATCTCTACTGTAGGTTTTTGGTTAAATTCGAATAAATTTCCCTGGTAAGATAACTTTTAAAATTAGCAATCCATATCGATACAGTCAAAATATATTATATGTTACAAAAGAATTTTTGAATAAATACAAAATTTTAAATTTATATCACTTTTCCAGCTACGGTGTTATCAGCTACAAAAATGTGTTACTTTCCCTTTCACTTACACATTCCTTCTCCCCGCTCTGTATAATTCCTATATTTTTGTCTGCTAATTTACCTCTGTTGATTGGTTAATAACTTTATTTTAGCACGAACAAATTTATCCATTTTAGTTTTTATAACAGAATAGACATTTAAAATGAAGAATTGATGACGTCATGTCTGAAAATATTATTTAGACTAGTACTTTTTAAATTCAATTATACTTTTATAAAAATTATTTAAACCTTAAAAACAATTATTAAAATAATATTTAACATTTAAACTTTCACTTTAATGATCGATGGCAATTATATTTAGTTTCAAATTCACAAACTTTATTATTATTTTAACAAGCGTGTGTGTGAAGGTATATAATATACAATCACGTGTTTACTAACTTTATCAAATGATTTTTTATTTACGTCTCGGTCTAAATTACCAAAACTGATATATGTTATAAAAAATTTGGAAAATAATTAAAACTTGTAGAACTAAATATAATTCTCACCATCCTAAAGTTTATTTTAAACTATACTTTATTAATTTTGACTATTAAATATAATTATACACTACAGATAGTATTTATTTAATTTATTAGTTTTAAATATTATACTCAAATTATTAATATACTTTTAACTATTTATAGCTGTGTTATTTTATATGGCCAGCTTTTACAACGATAAGCAATTATATATTTAAGCTTTATTTAACTGTTTTCTTTTAAAATAATCTATTACATTTTTAGATACCAGGTATTTTCAGCTTTAAATTGTACTATAAAATTTAATTATCCTACTATTATTTATATATCATACAGATATAACTTAAAATTTAAAATTTTTTAGTAATTGACCTTTCTACCTTATTATGACCTACAGATAAGGGCACAATATATATATATTAAATTACAAATGCTAACTAATAATAAATGAAATAAATAGCCTTTACATTTTCAAATGAAAGATTTCATACAATAAATAATTAATAAAAAAATCATTTTAACTGATGGTGTGGGTGTGTGTGTCTGTTTTTCCATTAATCCAGAGGTCTATTAATGACTGAGATATTAGAACTATTTATGACAAAATAAATGATGTTATTGCAAGATGAATATTTTGAGTGATGATCAGAAATATGAATGAGGTATGAAGTGTGCTGATGATGTGAATGGATATGCACCCACATACAAGTTAGATCTTGGAATGACAATAAACAATAGATTAGAAAATTAATGAATAAGCACTCTTCAGAGCTTTACAGACAAATAATACTTATTCTCTAGTTTACCTTTCATATCAACAACTTCTGATACAATCTATTCCCCTCTCCCGCTATTATATATACATAAAAAGATTTAATGATTGGTACAGTCCAACTAACATCCTAAGACCTTTTTAACCAAATTATACAGTAAGTTATATCACAATTCATTTTTTTCTCATTAGGTACCTCTGACCACTATTGGCACAATGTGAACTTCCCACTTTTCTTCATGATGCCAATCTGGAAGGTCACAATCCCCCTTCCTTATAAAAAAAATGAATTGGTCAAGCAACAACAAAAATTATAAGCATATCAAGCTTCATACTAAGGTTAGTCTATGATGGAAAATTATGCTTATGAAACTTTTATGCTCATCAATCTCCCATTAATCATTGTGTTTTTTCTGTGTATGGAATTAAACTGTGAGCACTATAAGTAGTTCTTTAAATTTTGTGTTTGTATTCTTTATTTCTCTTCTTCTGATAAATTTTTCTGTACGAGATTTCCTCTTCACTTTCTTGGGTTTAGCTTTAGCCCTCTCACTATTTTTTACTTTATTTATAACATTTTTAAGATGATTCACACTAACTAATTCTCCTTTGGCTCTTTTAAGTTTGATCTTAGTTTTTCCTAAGTCTCTTTCAGGACTAATAACTTTCTTAAGAAAATTTACACCAAATTTCTTTGTAATCTTAATTTTACAGTTGACCTTCACCTCACCAACTTTTCTAGCATGAATAACACTTTTTATCATATGCTCTATACTAGATACTACACTATTACACATTCAATACCTTCATATAGTATTTTTCTATGAATATTTATCTTCATGTTATGATCTAAGTAATTAAAAACACATTCAGAAACTATGTTTCTACTTTTATTTTTGAATTTATTGCTTGAAATATCAGTAATCTTTAACAATTTATTTTCCAAAATTTCTATATATTTAATGCATAAAGAAATTATTTCTGTTTTTACTGATTTACTGATCTCTTCATTTTCACCAAGATTTTCCTTGAAATCTTCAAGTATATCTATAATCTTATTTCTGTCTAATTCTGGTTCTTGGTCAACTATTTCTCTAAGTTTTTCATATACTTTTAATTCTTCATTGGCTAAACTAACATTTTTGTTAATTGTTTATCAATCTGCTGATTTTCAACATTTATTTCCACCATCTCTAATTCAGATACACCTGGGTCTTGTTTTATGCGGATTATTTTAATTCAATTTTGAAGTTATGTGATTCATGTTTCTTTTTAATATCTTTCATATTTCACTATATTTATTAGATATCAAGAAATTTAAATTATTAATAACTTATTTTGACTTGAAATACTTTTTCTTTCAAAAATATAATGTTATATTAGCAGCTAGCGTGAATATGGCCTGAAGCTGTATTTAAAACTTAGCTTCTATGCAAATAACCTATTTATACTAATGAGTAATAATAATAATAATAATAATAATAGATTTATACTTACATATAAAAATATTGCAATAAATATTCAAAAAATTTAAACTTTTAAAATATATTTTGTTATATATAACAGAAATAAATAATCTTTTAGATTTCTAAAATAAAAACAAAGATTTTATAAACTGAAAATAATCTTTCTAATGATAATGTATAATCTTTTTGTTTTGATTACAATCTCATTTTTAATATAGAAGCAGCAAACCATTAACACAACACAAAACTAAAAGTGGCGCTAGTGGTACATCACATCACGAATAAAAATAAAGTGGCTAACAGGTTTCTCTGGGCATAATTGCTGAGAGATTCTTGACTTCATTCAAGGAGAAGCCACAATACATCACATCACATCGAATCTGATTTCTTACCAGTTTACAAATGAATGCTAGCAATAATGATTAAAATATGTATGAAAAGTGTAAAATTAAATACTGTAGTAATAAAAAAGAAAAAAGTTTGTCTTGTATTTTTTTTTCAAATATTTGAATTTTTTTTATTAGTCATACTTTATTTGCTTATTTTTTAATGCGAATTCTAAAGTAATTTTTCCTTGTTGCTTTGCTTTTATGTGAATTCTGAAAATTACAGCACCTATCCCCCATTTTTCCAGGTAAATTAAGTCAATTTTTTGTGCGATTTTTTTAATGCGGGTTTTCTGTGGAACCTATCTACTGCATAAAATGAGACCCAAATGTACTTGACTTTTAATATTCTCCTGCACTTCTAACCTTACTTCTGACACTGGTTGAACATTGTCTACTTCTTTTCTTAAACTCTAACATTTCTCATCCATCTCACCTAGCTTAAGCTCCATGGCTTATGCTGCTTCTTCCCCTATTGTCAAATTGTCTATCCTCTTAACAATCTGAACAGCCTGATCATTCAGGTTTTAATTAATACCATATTGGCCTTGAGTCTTCAGAATATTTTCATCAACTTTGTCCTGATACTTTTCTAAAATTTGCCTGACAACCCCATTTTTTTCTCAAACTGTTCAAACTTCTGTTGAATTTCTGCCCTACACTCATTATTATACTGACCATGTAATGTCTGATACTCAAGTCCCTTATCTCTCATCATGATTTCAGCTTTTCCAAAATTTTCTTTAATCTTCTTCTGAAGTTGTAACACTGAACTATCACTTTCTGATTTAATTTGTTGTAACTGAGTATAGACACTTGTCTCTACTGCTTCTTGCTTACATATTTCATCTCTAATAGTGTTTTTGACCTCCTTCATCTCTACAACCTGACTTACAATTTTTCCTTCTAAAATTTGCATCTGGATAACTGTATTAGCTCTTATTTCTATCATTTCCAACTTCATTTCTAACATTCCCAACTTTATTTCAGCCATCCTCTCCTCTGACTTCTCTTGACCCAACCTCATTTCTTACTTAGGTTCTGCTTGACTTGACCTTATTTCTGACTTTACCTCTGCTTGACCTGACCTCATTTCTTTTAGTTCTTCTAACATCTCTTTGATCCACATTACCATGTCATCATCTGTGACTTTATGGAGAGTACCTCTCATCCTGCTAGATTCTCCATTGGACATATCCATGGTTTCATTTCCTGATTCAAGATCAGGGGACAACACAACAGTGTCTGAGGATGATATCTCTTGGAACCCACTCAAACTATCATATAAATTATATTCTTCCATTATACACAGTCTTTTAAATCTATTAGTATACTACTCAAAGAAAATGTAATGTTCACTCTCCACACACAAAAATAAAATATTGTAATTTTTTTAATCAGATAACACCAATACAAACATAGCTGGGATTATCAACTAAAGTTTGCATGATCCATTTAAGGTTATATTACATATTATATCAATTTAAATTAGCAATAGAAATAAAATAATTCAAATATGTTCATTTATATTTATGGTGTGATGGATGCATTAAAGTACTATAGCCAGCATCCACAACATCATGTCAATTCCATTCATAAGGTTTCACATAATGTCTGTGTCTAAACAAGTACTGTCATCTCTGCAACTAGATAGTCACAATTGCTTATAGCTTTTACACTAACCAATCAAGTTTCTCCACAGTTGTTTGTGCTAAAAACTAACCCACATGGTCAACTAACCATCAATCAAACCTAACATACCAGCAACCCAAACTATTATGGCAACCAACCAATCATCAGTCAATTAAGGTCAATACATTGTATGCCAAAATACCAATTCTATAATTAACCAATCATTAACCAATTGAGCTGCCACATTGAACGCCACTCATGTACCCTGTAACCTCTTCAATCTACACCTATATCACTTTATACACACATAAAAATTTATAATTTATGTTACATCTCTAATTATGGATAAGACTTTTGTTAGAGTATTAATCTACAGCTTAGCTCAGTTGGGGGTTATAGGGTCTCGTGGTCACCTAGAATGCAAATGGGGTGAGAGAAGCATTTATAAACAATAATGATATAATGTTTATTTAGTTATACTATAAGTACTTATAAGTTATCAAAAGAAATCAATTCATGGATTAAATCAAGAATCATGATATGATCAATTCTTCCACCATCCAAGTACATGCCAGACCAATCACACCATTTATTTAATATGTTTGGGAATCACTGTAACAATAATCAATCTATAGACATTTGATTTAGATTGCACAGCTCTACCAATGTTTATTTAAATGATGAAATAATCTCAGGGCTCTATTATATGAATAATAAATCAATCCTATTATAAAATGATCATTAAATAATGAGGACGATTATGAAACTGATAATTATTATAATGAAATGAAGGATGGACAATGATAGAGATCTAGGGCATTTTTATCTCACATCACCATCTATTTTAAACAAGGTAAAATCTATATATTGGCATTATACAATGTTTGGATCAATTAATTCAGTATTATTTAAATAAATGGCATATACTATTAAACTGATAAGTAATACAATTTTTAAGAAAGGTAAAATCTATATCTTGACATTATACAATGTTTAGATCAATTAATTCAGTATTAACTAGATAGATTGAATATACTATAAAACTGATAAGTATTACAATTAGATTACGTTGAAAATATATGTATGTGGAAATGGTCAATCAAGTATATATGGTAAAATAATTCAGAGGGAATCTTACTTCAACAAACATTTATTAAAAGACACATTCTTTTAAAAACATATCGATGATGATTTAACATTAATTTTACAGTAATTACAAGCTTGACTAAATAACATTTAAATTACATAAATTCTATACACTTAATATTTGGAGGCTCTTCCTCTTATCTGTTATTTCAATAATATTTATAACTCTATCTACAATAATATTTATAACTCTATCTATTAAATTATCAACAATACAAAATAATTATATATTTAAATATCAATATTTATATCATCTATTCTCCCTCTGTGCTCTAAATGAAGCAAAAAAAACGGTATCAAATAATCAACCAATGCCATTGAAATTATTTCCGTATGTCTATAAATTTATACTTACTATATAAAACTAAGTAATAATTTTATTAAAACTAGATTTAAATAAAGTAAAATTTTGTAATCCAATATTGCATTCATACCGGGAGGATGAATTGCCAGTAATAATAATAAATGAAATAATGATAAAGTGGGTGATATGATTTGACAAGCTATTTAAAACTTACAATTCCAGCGATGATCTCCCTTCATATCTTTAAGTTTATCATATCTCAGAGTGTATGCGCATTTATAAATTCACAATCATAATGCATTTATTGATTATATTTTCCATCGGTTTACTTGCGGAATGAATAAACTTCACAATATGGATGGTACAATGAGCTAATCATTAAATTATTAATACAACTTCAAGTATATTCAGAAATCACTAAAACATTTATCTGAAATAAGTAACATATACTACATAACGATAATTATGTGGAATGAAGATGGAGAGCAAAATAGTAACAAATAAACATTTACATATGGGCACGCGAGAGTTAACAAAACTCCAAACATCAACTTAATTCATCAACATAATATCTACCAACTTTTCTGACACAAATGGTGCAAAACCCAGCCGACTTATCATGAATAAATGGGGCATCTACCACTTCACTTTAAGAAATATAATTATTGTTTCATATACTATCAAATAAGGAAATGTACTATCTCCCATGGCTCAATAGGTAAATAAGTAAAAGGAGCGCTAGTCAATCCTAATATCATGATTATTCCTTCAATCGTCTCTTCTCTCAAACTTTTATTTGATGCATTTCATATAGGACAAATTCATAGCAGACAAACTCTTAAATTTTCACAATCTTTAACGCATAGTTCCAACCGCAACCGATAGAAAAACATACAAGCATAAATCTAACTCTTATAAAATAGCTTATGATAGCGAACACACATGTCAATACATGATCATGCATGAAATATTTTCGAAATCACAGAAGTCAATAAAATGTTATATTAGCATTAATTAAATTATAAATGAATATAATATCTACGAAAAATTATGAACATCGAATTTTAAATTAGCTTAAATACTATCAAGTAAACCTGACCATTCAGCAATACTGGCATAAATATTTTCATGTATCTATTTATTATTACCATCTAATGAATAAGGATAAAGCATGCAATTTGCACCAATAATATGAGTGCGGGAATATATAATATTTTTACATAATGCAACAAAAGAAAATATTACCAATTTGGTATAACTTATACCAAAATCTCTGAGACGTTCTAGAGGAGATTGGGTACACAAATACATAATAATAAATCAAATTAATGTCAAAATAAACAAAAAATATACCTATCTATTATAGGCAATGGGAAGAAATATATATTAAAGAAGAGTTCTCTTTTTACTTTTTTTTAGTTTATACTTGAAACTTTAAAAGCAGAAACACACGCATCGCTCATGATGATAAGACTCTCGATGATAAAACGAATAAACAAACATTAAAACATATAAACATTACTCCTGCAGGATAAAAATAAATTTGGAAAAACAGCAATAATTTTCAATGTTCTTATGGCTTCCTAATGGATATTACAAGTAGCTTTTACACAACTCTCCACAGAGCAACAAGATCATCCAAATAAATATTTATGATCCATCCTATTTTCAACTCTGTTCTGTCCAAAATTTAATAAATTTTAATATTGATCAAGATCAGGGTTATTTGTTCATCCATGCTTATACACATTTCTGATAAATAATTATCAAATATCATTAAGTCATGCATTCTATCACTCATTTATAGGCGTGAATGGTAAGGTAATTTAATATACATAGCTATTCTAATAATGTAAAGCAGTGGTCTTCAACCACCGGTCCGAGGCCTGGTGCTGGGCCGTAGAAGTTTTTTGCTGGGCCGTGCTAGACTGGCAAGAAAGTTTTTAATAACAAAATAATAAGATTTTAAACTTTTAGTTAATATAAACAATTTTTATTTACTTTTTTCCTCGCACTTTTACCTGATTAAAAAAAAAAGAAACAGAACAAAATCTAATCAGTCATACATAAATTAATTTGTTTTTCTAGTTATCACAGATGTTTATGAGGGGGGGGTAGAATTAAATTTTTTATTACTTTTCTAAAAAAATTGAAAATTAAAAAAAAAAGTTTTTATTATACAAACTCCATATATATATATATATATATATATATATATATAACTTATCTAAGGCTAAACTGTTTACATCTTTAAGAAAATTTAACTATAGACTTCTGCTCCATATATATATATATAACTTCATCTAAGGTTAAACTGTTTACATCTTTAAGAAAATTTATCTATAGACTTCTGCTGGTCCATGAAACCTTATCCTTATTTTTGCCGGTCTGCGAAACCTTATTCTTATTTTTACCGGTCCACAGGTGTGAAAAGGTTGAAGACCACTGATGTAAAGTATTAGAATGAATAATTTCTCTGTTTCAGCCTTATTTTATACAATAAAAATAGAAAACTTATTAAATGGGAGTCAATAAAATATTCCATTACACAGTTCAGCATAACTTTTCCAATTGTTATTACTATTGTTAATTTACATACTTCCAGTATCACAATATTCATTATAAGTAAATTATAGCAAAATTATATTAGCAATTTTTTTTTACATTATATCCATGCCTCTTAAATATAAGAAAATTCAAATTGTTAGTCGATAAAAGCTGGAGCCAGTATACCTTTAAAAGTTTATCCTTCCATATTGAATAATTCCATCCTGTATTCTTCACAATTATACTTGGCATTTACACTTGATTAGTATGAAAGAAGTTTACTTAGTAAAACAATAATAGAGAATTTAATGTAAATATTAGGCTCACTTGTTTTATTATATTTCTTTTTCAGAAAAGCATTTCACCTTCTCTAAAACTTTTCTGAAATCCTCTGAAGTCCACGTCTATTTAGCCATGCCTCTTTTTTTTAGTTATAATAAGGCCAACAATATGCAATAATTTATTGCTTGTAAAAAAAAATGTTAGGAATAGAGTATTGAAAAAATGTATCTTAAATTACAAATGCTAACTAATAATAAATGAAATAAATAACCTTTTCATTTTTAAATGAAAGATTTTATGCAATAAATAATTAATAAAAAAATCATATTAACTTATGGTGGGTGTGTGTGAGCGTCTGTCTTTCCATTAATTCAGAGGTCTATTAATGACTGAGCTATTAGAAATATCTATGACAAAATAAATTATGTTATTGCAAGATGGATATCCTTAGTGATAATTAGAAATATGAATGAGGTGTGAAGTATGGAATGACGTGAATGGACATGCACCCACATACAAGTTAGATCTTGGAATGACAATAAACAATAGATTAGAAAATTAATGAATAAGCACTCTTCAGAGCCTTACAGACAAATAATACTTATTCCTTAGTTTATCTTTCATACAAACAACTCCTGACACAATCCATCCCCCTCTCCCACTATTATAATATACATAAAAAAAATGTAATGATTGGTACACTCCAACTAACACACTAAGAACTTTTCAACAAAATTATACATTAAGTTATATCATAATTCTTTTTTTCTCATTAGGTACCCCTGACCACTACTGGCACAATGTGAACTTCCCACTTTCCTTCATGGTGCCAATCTGGAAGGTCACTATATATATATATATATATATATATATATATATATAGAGAGAGAGAGAGAGATAGATAGATAGATAGATAGATAGATAGATAGATAGATAGATAGATAGATAGATAGATAGATAGATAGATAGATAGATAGATAGATAGATAGATAGATAGATAGATAGATAGATAGATAGATAGATAGATAGGTAGGTAAGTAGGTAGGTAGGTAGGTAGGTAGGTAGGTAGGTGGGTGGGTGGGTGGGTGGATGGATGGGTGGGTGGATGGATGGATGGATAGATAGATAGATAGATAGATAGATAGATAGATAGATAGATAGATAGATAGATAGATAGATAGATAGATAGATAGATAGATAGATAGATAGATAGATAGATAGATAGATAGATAGATAGATAGATAGATAGATAGATAGATAGATAGATAGATAGATAGATAGATAGATAGATAGATAGATAGATAGATAGATAGATAACCAAATAATGTATTTTATGAAGAAAATTCAAATATAAGTTTTGAATTTTATAAGTAGTTTTATATATATATATATATATGTTTAAGGTATTCTACATTAAAGAATCCAAGACGGCCTTCCAAGAGATTTTCACCTCGATAAGGATGTTTACAAGAAATGTCAATGTGGAAACGCATTGTAAATGTAAGATTAAACTACATAGAAAAAAAATAAAATACTTTGGAGTTTCCATTGACCCATTAATGGAAATTCTACATCACTTAAATAGATATTAAAATACAATATTATACAAGAATCATTACTGATCCTTATCAAGATGCAAATTTTCTTAAAATAGCAATGAATGTATGTTTTCTTTTGTCTCAGGCAGGATACAAAAAATCACCTTGGGCAGCAAATAGTTTGAATACTAGAGCCAGCATATAAGTAGTGGGTTTTCTTTTCAAAGAAAAAAAGAAGAGAAAATATTTGACAGTTGTCAACTGTCACTATGCCCTTCATAATTTTGAAGATGTACAGTGGGTAGAAAAAGAAAAACCACCACCATTCCTTCCTGGGATCCCATCTCCTTTATGCTGCCACTATAGTTCTATCTTGGAAAAATACCACTAGCTGTATAGTTTTTCCTGTACTATCATGCTGGGAAATGTCAAGGTAGAAGCTTGATAACAAGCAAGACTTCAAATCCTGTCATCTATTTCCAAATCTTTCTAATTTAAAACAAACCTAATATTAAACTAACCATCATTTAATTGTACATATTTAAATCCTTAATGTATAAAGTTAAATTTTGTATTAAATACCTGTAATTGACATTTTAACCCGTTTAAATTCTTTGTAATTCTCATAAATACCTCAAGCTCACAATATTTTAGATATTTTTATTTTAATATGAAAATAAAATATTTATTTGTTTTATACTGATTTCAGTAGTATACATTTTGTGTGTTTTTTTTTAAACAATCTTTACTCAGTAGAGTTTTGAGATGATAATTTGTGAAAGAGCGAATTACACTAAAGGGGGGGGGGGTGGAGGTCAGCAAAGAAAGTATTTTCAAAGAAAATAAGTTGTGTTTTTGTCTTTATCACTAGTGAAGTTATGTTAAATAGATATATAAAAAAATGGATTTTACATTAGAAACTAGAATAATTTTGCTAATGATTTCCCAAGGTGGGTTTGTGTAAATTGAGATTTATTTAAAATGATATAAACATAAAATATACTATATTTTGACCTGGAAACAGCACTTCTAGGCAGTGTCAGTTAATTATTTTGCAATCTTTTAAGAGTTAAAAGGAGAAAAAGAAGGGGAAGGGAAATCTATTCAAGAAATATATTTCCTTATTTATTATATTTTCATTTGTTTAAATTAAACCTTTTAGCTGAAGTAATTGTTTGTGCAGGTTGATCTTTATACAGTATTAGATTCTTTAAGGCTATTTTTTTATAATTATCCCTATTGGGTTATCCATGCATGTCAGGTTGATAATGAATGCCAGATGTAATTGGATTGGACCTAGAATGGTCAGTTAGTTGCATATAATCTTGCACTTTGTTGCACATACTGCTGTAGGCTGGATAGTATGCAAGGTAGTGTTAGGGAGTCTACATGATATTCATATGACAGATATGGGGCTCCTGTTTTTCCTATCTTTTCATTAGGTAGTTTTGCAATATCGCGTGCGGCTGTAGTTGTTCAGAGTGTCTGTAAAGCATATAGTATTAACTTACATTTATTTTCCTTTCTCTTACATTCATATTTTTATTAATCTGACTTTGTCCATTTTTGTATTGCCTATCAAATACATAAGCCATATAGAAATGATTCTACTACTCGAGAATCTTCCACCTGAGTACCAATTCTTTTGGTTTGGTCCTGGATTAGTTAAACTCTGTGAATAAACTAAGTCATTTTACAGATATATAAATAAAAGGGGCTAAATTAAATGTAAAATCAATGTGGTTTGTGTGCTTGATGATTAACTGTTTCTTAATAACTTTCGTAAAGTTAATTTCAATAACTTAACGCTGTTCTAGAAAAGTAAACTCTTAAAATAAATAAAAGATGTTATTTTAATGAGAATTTGTTGTTATTTGTAAGAAAAGTAAAAATAAATGATTTTGTTTTCTTTTGTCATTTTGGAAAGATGTCAAATTATGTTGACATGATTATTTTTTTGACATCATTTTGTTAAGTAATTTCTGATAAAATTTAAATACGAAAAGGTGTTTTTTTTAAACAATCATATCAAGTTTATATAGGATTCACCAATGACAATACCATTTTTCTTATAATAAATGCAATGGAAAATCTATGTATACTAAAATCAGTAGTCAATTAATTTAAGTTTTTTTTTTGTTGTTTAAATAATATAAACCAATAATTTTGTGAAGGCTGTAATAAATTAAGAAAATGACCACTATATGTAAAGATATCCTGCATGATGCATGATGTGCTTACCATAAACCTACCTGTATAAATATTAAACTAATGTAGAGAAGTTTTTTGTGAGCTTGAGTAAAGTGTAAATTAAACAATTAACAAGACAAAATATATGTATAAAACTAAATTTCCAGTGTGTTGAAATTATTTTATTTATTTTCGGTTTTAGTTGGTATCTTATTTAAATTATATATATATAAGTGTGATCACCCAAGGTCTCATTAAATTATAATTATTGTGAATCTTATGTTCTAAGGCTTATGTCTGGGACGGTGAAAATGAAGGAGTGTGATGTGATCCTTGGGAAATGTTATTGATTAAGGTCTTTGACCAGGCAATATAGGTAAATAGGGCAGAATCTGTGATGTACCTGACTTATATATCTTGTACATGGTCAGACTCGAGGTACTTTACCTGTATTCCGGATCTTGATGGATCGATATATCGTTTTTCGGCCGGTACAATATATATATATATATATGTATGTATAATTCAGCACTACAATAATAAATTAAGATGTTTTAGTGACAAACTCTTTAAAATCTTAAGGGATTTAATATAGATTGGAAACAGAATTCAGTAAGTGAGATTTACAAAAAAAAAATATTAACAACAAACAAAGAGAAAAATAATTTTTCAAATATGTTTTATTTAAAAGAACTTAAAATGACTTCCAATGGACAACTTTCGGTTTAATAAAATGTCATCTCTTTATTAAATTGCGAGTGAATCTCTACAAATGAGAATATTTACCAGTTATAAATTAGCTTTAAATGTAATTAAAATATATGTGCTTGTTAATTATAAATCATATTGTAAAATAAATGAAAGTGGTTAATAAAAATATGATTTAAACCTGACGGAATCCATAGTTCTCAATTCAGAACTTGATATTATATAACATTTTATATTTTAATTACATAATGAGTAAATTTACAAAAAGTACATATTAATTTAACAATAATTAAATGTAAATTAATTTTTTATATTTCTTGATGCATTCATTCCATTTTCATAAGCCTGTTCAACTGCCGGAACTGATGAATATCTAAAGATAAATAAATAAAGTATATCTTATTAAACATTGTATTATATATCATTTTCCAAAGTGTTTTCTAAGTTGTGTTATCTATTGCCAATGTTTATGTAATGTAAAGTTTTCAAAAGATTGTATAGATCTTTAATTAAATTTAGAATCTATACCTGGATTTAAAATAATACAGTAATCTCTAGTCTAATAAATAATTATAAATAATTGTTGATGTATCATTTAAAGACAAGAGCTATTGTTTGAAAAATTATAATAATTGTAAACTGAATATTCCTCTATGAGATAGGTAAAATAATGAGTAAAAAATAATTGTAAACTGAATATTCCTCTATGAGATAGGCAAAATAATGAGTGAAAAATAAAGTTATCCTGGAGAGTTTAAAGACCTGCCGCTATTTAAGAAATTTTGTTTGACTAAAAAATTATTTTATCTTTTTTTCTTTTATTGACTTTATTTTTTGTTTGAAGTGTAAAAATATATACTAAACGGTTTAAAGCACACATAACCTTTATTCCATTACATATTTTTGAAACAGATAAATAAAGCTTCTAGTAAACTTCAAAATGTCTTTTTAAATAAAGTAACATATCTTGATCATATATTCAGTATTTATCAATATTAAATTAATATATTTTGTTTTAAAATGCCAACCTTTCTGCACTAGATGCCACCATGAATTTAACATTTATATCTGGGCTATGGTGATCCATAGTCTAATAAATGATTAATGACAATCATTAATGCATTTATTTAAAGTGAATGGTATTAAAGATATCAGCGCATAAAATTTGACTCTTATAAATCGATTTATAGTAATGTAATAGAAGATATGGCAAACATCTTTTAAATTTGAAAATTATTGATTATCATTAATTTGTATTACTATTAATTATTGTTATTTTAAAGTCAATTACGTAGTGAAAATTAATTGCAATTTAAAATACAAGAAACTTTAAAGTCTACAGTTATAATGAATAATATTTCTGTAGTGTCATTTTCACTACACCATTCTCACGCAAGGAAGGGACTAAAACATAGAACCAAAGACATCTCTTCACAAAGTGTTAAGTCCCTACCAGAGTGGTGTAGAGAAAATTACACTACATGAATACTTCTAAACTTATAGAATGTAACTTTTAAAAAGCGCAACAGAATAGTAAAATATAAAAGACCACTAAAGTATTCTCTAATGTGAAGAATGACTTTCATTATAACTGACTAAAGTTATGTTATATAAATTGTCCTGTAATTTGTTATATTTTTATTTACCATTGTCAAGCTCACTCCACTCACAACTTTGACATCATCCACCTCAGATAAATGCAAAATCAGCACGAAATGCATCTTGGAGGTCATTTGCCTTTTATTGTATCTTTATTTATATGAATTTAAAAAGAATGGGGAAGTATGGAGGTTGTCTAATACATCCATAAAGTTTAAGATTTATAGTGATAATTTTATTAAAATTGTTTAATATAAAAATAAACCAAGTAAATGATTTCAAGTTTTCCTCCAATCTTGTATGCACAATCAAATTGTCAGTACAAAAATTTTCTTCTCTAAAACTATTCTGTTTTTTTATTCTTCTTAAAGACTTTATGTCATATTTTTGTTATTCTGCTCATTGTCTACTTTTTAACTTAAGGAAAATAACTCTATTTGGACTAATGTGACCTATGGATCAAATATTAATATATGCTCTTTTAATTCTATAATTTTACCAGTTCTTACTTATGGATCTGAGACTTGGACACTTAATAGAAGAGCAATACAGAGACTTCAGACCACTCAAAGGAGTGTGGAGAGATGTATGTTGGGAGTAACAAGAAGAGATCGAAAACGCAATGTATGGGTAAGACAACAAACAGGTGTTACTGACCTTATTGAAAAAATTAAAAGATTGAAATGGAGTTGGGCTGGACATATTTCTAGAAGAGATGATAATAGATGGACAATTGAAATTTTAAACTGGATTCCAAGAGATTGTAAAAGACCCAGAAAGAGACCACATGTGAGATGGATGGATGAAATAAAAAAATGTGCAGGGGTGTTGTGGAGAAGAGAAGCTAAAGATCGGAGAAGCTGGATTAAACTTGGAGAGACCTTCATCCTGAAGTGGATTGATAATGGTTGATGATGATGATGATAAATTCTATAATTCTTAATTAATTTACAACTTTAATAATTAAAAAAAAGGCATTTTACAAATCCAAATTGTGATGAATTCTTTTTTAAAGTAAAATAAACATATTTCATAACATAATATTCATAAATTCTGTTTCTTAACATTTTTAACTTGACTTAATATTCATTTACTTTTAAGTATTATGTTACTATAATACACCATATACTTCTTAAATTACAGTCTACAGAGTGGAATGAAATTTAATACTTCAAAGAAGTATTATGTTATTTAACATTTTTGTTTTTCTCTTTTTAAAAAAAATGCTCATTTATTTAGGAAAATTACACAAGTTTATTTAATTCCCAGTTCAATGTATAGGTGTAGAATATGTGTGCATGAACATTATATATATATATATTGTAACGGACTTAAAATATGATTACAAAATAATGGTGCTGTAACAGAATCAATACTCACTGTAATAGAAACAATACTTGATCCTGCCACAAATATAAATATTTCCAAAATATAAATCCAGTAGTAATCTCCATTATAACTTCTGAAATAATATCAAGTGGGTGAGTACATTTAATCAAAATATTTCAAAATAACTCCAATGTATTTTTACCCACATTTTATCTTTGGTTTTATATTAAGCGAATATCTACGTGAATAATAAGTGAATATGGTCTATCAGGGTACCACTAGGTTATCTGAACCCTGACAAGGTTATATTCTATACCTATTTCAAATGTATCAGGTTTGAATCCCTTTGGTACCTTATTTATAACAAAATGTAAGGATTTTTGTTTAGACCCATATCACATTTGCACTAACATTAAGGAAGACACAAAACATCCTTATGCTATAGTTGTGCATATAAACTTCGTCAGACAAAGATTATCACTTAGATTTCAATATTGTAAATGTATTTCAACATTTTCATAAGTTTTACTAGCTCATATTACACACTATCAATTCATGATGGCAATTCACTCATCCTTGAATAATGTGGATGATGGAATGGTGATGATAATATTATAATGACTCACAAATGATAACCAAATACAGTGAAAATCATTATTTATCTATGGCCATTAAACATATTTCTCTATATTATTAATTTAAAAAAATGATGATGATGATGGTACTTCCACCCACAGCTTTAGAACTAATGCCTAATATAAAATTTAGCTTTTTAGAAATTCATAATTATTTGGCTAACTTTAGTATATCTAAATTAGTTCTTCAACAGTTAATATTCAACAGTGATGATGAAGGATCATAACTAATAAAGAATACTATTAATAAAAATATATACCTTTTTTAATAAAACAAATTAACATTTATTACTGGATTACTAAAATATATATACTATTTAAAGATAGAAATGAAAATTTATATGACTAATAATTATGAGTTATTTATATTGAAATCATAATATTAATATTAAATTCTTCCCCCTTTCCCATTAATGACAGTATCCAACATTTATCATAGTATAATGTACATCAATTTGGATAATGAATTACTATAATTTTGTACCCACAAAAAAAATATTTATTAAAAAAAATAAACACTCTTTGCATGCACATACTTTTATAACCTTATAAATCTAAACTTAACATATAAGGTAAAGTGATTAATTAGAAAAGTATTAGTGAGATGGAAAAATAAAAGCATTTACAGAAACAAGTTTTAAATTACTTAGCTCTTCCTAACTTTTCTAATGCTACATTTCTATAACTTTCAACTTTTATATGACAAAATTATACATGTGGCAAGTATTATTATATTATTGTATATGGGTGTGTTGATCCCCATTATGAATAAAATATCATTTAAAAATAATAATAATAATAATAATAATAATAATAATAATAATAATAATAATAATAATAATAATAATAATAATAATAATAATAATAATAATAATAATAATAATAATAATAATAATAATAATAATAATAATAATAATAATAATAATAATAATAATAATAATAATAATAATAATAATAATAATAATAAATCTTTTACATATTAAAAACATTTCATAAATTTAAATTAATATACAATAATACCACTTATAAAATAAAATTCATCAATAAATGTGTATAATAATTTTAAAATACATAAAATCATTCATAAAGCTTATAGCTATTATTACTGAAATTCTTGTTTTTACTCGATTTTGGTTTTTTAAAATTTAGAGACAATAAGAGATAAAACAAAAAAAATTATTATTAAAAATTTTGCTAATAGTCCCTGATATCATAAAAAAGAAAATATATAATTAAAATTTATATTACCAGTTCTTTTATTTTCTTGAGGCTTCCAAGAGTTCAAATTCAGGTTGTTAATGTTTATAAATTTTGCAGCAAACATATACACCAATCTGTAACACATGTATATGAAAAATTTTATGATGATGATGATGATGAAGTTACTTGCTTCAGTAGAACTATTTTGCACTGGAACTGTTTTTTCTTTTCCTGTTCAGCATAATTCTTTTAATAGATTAAGGTTATCTGTTGTTTTCATATTTATTACTCTGCTGGGGTTTAAACTCAGTCACTGGCATAACTGAACTAGCATGCTTTAACACTTTTCAGTAGTTTAATTATTTTCTTCATTTAACTTTCAAATGCAGGTGAATGTTTCTTCTACTAAAATCTGGATGAGCAGTCAGTCACTTTAATCTTATTTTTCCCAATCAGTCATAAGATGTGTAATGCTTTTGATTTAGACCTTTTTATATGTGCACTGTTTGATGGTTGGCCAATGGCCACACAGACAAAACATATATATTTTAGCCTGCCATTGGCTCTGAAATTCTCCAAACAAAATTATATATAAAAATGACAGCAATTCAAATTAATATTTTTTTTTTCAGAATTTAACTTGTCCTTTCAACAGTTTCAATATTTAATCCATAATCTATCTTTTCCAAATGACTGAAGGCTTTTATACAATCAGATAAAAAACTGACTTTCATTAATAAAATTATTTGACTAAAACTAATCATCTGCCTCAAATTTACAGTCAGAAAGAAAATCCAGACACCTGATTTTCATTATTAATTTAACCAGTCTAATTTAACACTGATCATCTGTTTCAAATTTACTGTTGCAAGAAACCCAGGCTAATAGACTTCTGGATAATTAACATGAACTGGTAAAAAAAATTCCATACTTTAATGTCTTTTACACCTTTATCCCAAATCTTAGTTTTATAAAATTTAATTACTTTTTTTTTCTCCAACTATCTCTGACTTTTTTTCAACTATACTACCAATTGAAACCCTTGTGAGGTTAATTAATACAATATAATTCTTTACACATTTTTCTTCCTCAACAAAAAATATTTTAACATATTTTTTTTACTATATGTGTAATTGTGCATTTATCTATGTAATATACAAGCACACACACTCTGTCATCCAGAAGACTTGCTTATCTAAAACTCTAAATGCTTTTTATAAACTATAATTTAATATTCCAAATTAAATCATTAGAACTATTAAACTTAAATTATAACCATAGAAAAAAAAATAGAAATAGATAATAAAAATAGCAAAATTTAGCAAGTATAGATTAATTTTGAATAAAGTTAATATTCAAAATATGAATATTATTAACAAAATAGTTTGTGTCCACAGACAAATGTCTATATGTCTTATAATCTTACTTTTAAAAATAACTATTGAATAATTCAAGGTATGGACTATTGTTTTTAAGTTATATCAACACAAACAGCACAAATATTTCCCCAACTCTCTTTCTGTCTTAGGCTTGTGGAAACTTCATCCTGTAGGGGTTTAAACTTGGGTGCCCTACAGCTTCCTTTCCTATATAAGAAAATGTGATGATGAATTTTCTTTCTGTATTTTCATGTTATGCACATTATTTAACTTTAGCCACAGGCTAAATTGAAATGGGCACACAGATATATATATATATATATATATATATATATATATATATATATATATATATATATATATAATAAATAAAGTTTGATATCTGTATTCGTTTCACAATATATGTAATATACAAATCAATATATATATATATCAAAATACAGTACAATTTACATAAATTATATTCTTTTAGAAGTACTTTCGACTATACACTTTGTAGTCTTTATCAACTATATAACATTGAATAATCAAAACAAGACAACCTTTAATAATACCCCATAGTTCAATTCAGATTTCCCACAATTCTGTTATCTATTATATATATATATATATATATATATATATATATATATAATATATATATATATATATATATATATATATATATTGATATGTGGATGTGGCATACAATACATTGGTGAATCTATGTGTACATTTGAGAAGAGAATAAAAGAGCATATGCTTTTATATAATAGAATTCAAAAAAAGAATCAATCTGGAATAGATGTAAATAAACCTTCATCATCTTTTATATTTGATCATAATAAATCTTGTCAATATGGATTTAAATTTGATTATAAAAATATGAAAATTATTCAAATTGAACGTTGTCATAATAAACGTAAAATAAAAGAGACTATGTTGATTTCAAGAAATCGTCAAATGTTAATGAATCGCCAGTCATCAAATGTTAAGATAACATAATTGTGGGAAATCTGAATTGAACTATGGGTATTATTAAAGGTTGTCTCGTTTTGATTATTCAATGTTATATAGTTGATAAAGACTACAAAGTGTATAGTCGAAAGTACTTCTAAAAGAATATAATTTATGTAAATTGTACTGTATTTTGATATATATATATATTGATTTGTATATATATATATATATATATAAATCAATATACATATTTAAACTTTGTCATATATATATATATATATATATATATATATATGACAAAGTTTACATATGTAGTTTTTAAAAAAATAAATACAAAAAAAAAACTTATGATTTTTTTAAATGTACAAGTTATTTATTTATTTTTAAGTTTCAATCAATAACAAGTTGAAATCGGTATAATTTTAAGAAATAGAAAGTTATTTTTTTTATTTATTGTAAAATAATGTAATTGACTTATTTAAAATATTAAGTTCCTATAAAAACTTGGACAATTCCAATATGAATGAAAAAACACTTGCATAACAGACTCATTTTAAAACATTGGAGGGAGATTACTTAAATACTTCTGTAGTGCTGCTTGTAAAATGAAAACTAATAAAATAATTTTAATTCTCATCTATGCATATATAATGGCAATAATTGGCTAATATTTAGAATTTCAACCTTATCTTCCATAAATGTTTCTTAGTCCTGAAGCTGTAAAAATGCTTTAACAATCAATAATGCCTCACTGTCAACCCTGGAACTTATTATGGTATGCTATAATACATGTCAACAATTTAATATCACAAAGAAACTTACCAGTTGATTGTTTTCAAGAAAAATACCCAAGAAAAAATGAATGATTCTCTCAAACATAAGAAGCAATATTTAAAAAAGAACTCAGGTAAGGAAATAATCTACTTATAAGTCTTAAATATTAAATTATGATCATTATGCCCAAAAATTGCAATTTAAAATTAGTTTTACTGTGAACAATAGGTGAGCTCAACAGAAAAATAAAAATAATGTAACTGAGAAAAAACTCTTACAATAACTTTCATGAGTAAGAATAATTAAAAATATTTTGTCATGTATATTTTATATTCCCTTATGTCTATATAAATAAGTAAACATAAACTGTTATATTGTTTTTTATTCTATTTTATTAATTTAAATTATTGTTACAATTAATAATGTTGCTCGTAAATTTTCTCATCGGAATTACAAGTAGACTATTTTTTACTGCCTTAGAATTTTATAAATCTGTAGAGGATAATAATCATAAAGTATGATTGGATCTGTATAAAGACTTCTTCTTATACATGACTACAATTAAATTAGATAAGTAATAAAAAGGAAAACTTTATAGTCATTCCATAATGCACATTGTTGATTATATGGTAATCACTTTTCTTTGATTGAGTATTTTAATTATTAATAAATTTATTGTCAGTAGAGTAATTACCTATTAGATGGCTTGTCTATTATCATCTCCATCCAAAACCAACAGAAATTGAACACAAGTAAATTTTAAGCATTTGGGATTTATTTTCTAGAAATTATATTATTTCAAGATTTAGAATTCATATATACTGATTAAATTAAATAATTAAATAAATTAGCCATTGAAATATATAAAATGGCTAATGAGTATTGCATGATTGGGGAGAAAATATGAGAATTTATATTTTTGTTGTGAAAAAAGTCAATAAATAAATCTTTATGTATCACTAGACTTTATAGTAATAGAAACAAGTTGGTAGAGGTAATAATTATGCAAACAAATAAATAATAATAAGGCATTAAAAATAAAATATAGTCCAGTGATAGAGAATGACTACATACTGGAAAAAGGGTGTGCATTCTAATTGTAAAATAAATAAGGAAGAAACAATAAAATTAAAGTTTATATATATATATATTACTCATATAACAGTTTAGCAACTAATTATATATATATATATATATATATATATATAATTAGTTGCTAAACTATACAATATATATATATATATATATATATTGTACCACTAGGCAAAGTAAATATTCATAATAAATTGTTGTCTAAAAAAATTATTAAAATAAAAATTTTTATAAAACAAGCAAGAAGTTTTAAATTTGATTAATAAATAATAAAATCAATAAGTTGTCCATGAATAATTGAATTAAAATATCTCATTTGAAAAAAAGAAAATAATCTATAAAAGTTTAAAAAATAATTGAAAGCATGAAAAAATTCAACTTAGAAAAGTTAAAACTAAAAGCTTAAAATATAAATCTTTTACATGAAATTAAAAATATCTCTTTTCATTTAATTTAAAGAAAAAATGATTTTCTCATTATTTTAAAGAAATAAAATATATATCTGCAAATAGCAAAATGGTAAACCTAAAGGAATAGTAAAATGTGTGCATGTTAATAGAACGAAATGTGTAAGTTAAAAATTAAAAAACAAATGAAAGCATATAATGAAATTTCCATCAGGGATTGTATATGCTCATAAGTAAACTAAAAACAAAATTAGCAATGGCTACTAATTAAAAACAGGATTAATTAATTAATTAAAATCATATCAAAAATTTAATCAAAAGCAGTGGATGAATTTCAACAATGGATATAGCTGGCAGGTATAGAAACTAATTTAAAAAACGACAACAGGTCATCACATAAATAATAAGTTTTTGTTCATCATTCAATCAGTTTTTACAGTCAGCCTTGTCACATATCCAAAGTCAGTGTTTTTTATGATAATGCAGTGTTAGCAGTCATCAGAATCATATGGCCTGACTCCAGCCTTAGTCTGATGAAACATCAGCAATCTGCCTGACAAAAGTGACGCCTGCCTAATAACTTGAAACTTTCAGAGACATCTAACTGTCTTGAATAATAGTATCTTGAAATAGTAATCATAGGAACCCCCACAAAAACTTCAAATCCAACCAGTTGGAAAAACTCATGTGAAGCAGCAAACAGCAAGAATTCCACATCCAAAATCCTATAGATAATGAATAACATTTCTTATTCCATTTCTGACATTAATGTAGCCATTGCAATAATTGAAGCCTCCAGAGTCAGTAAAGCAAATAAATTCTATAGCATGCATTAAATGAACCATTGATGTGAAATGTTGTGTATTTATTTGATGCTTTATGATATCTTATATTTTATTGTATGAATTAAGAATGTGTGTGTGGCCATTATATAAAATACCAATGTTAGGTTAATTAAGAAGTTATAAAAGTAGTTTACAATTATAATAGTAATCATTTAGTTAAAATAAATTGTCTTTAAACTTAATGTCTGTAGGTCAAATCTTTTATCACTAATTAAAGCAGTAATGTATTATGTTAATCCTTTTGATTGAGCTAGTTGGAATTTCTTAGGTGCTGAACTACTTTGCCATCATTCAGGGCATGTTAGTTCTTGTAGCTAACTGGCACCTGGAGTGTACTTCAAAACAAAAAAAGTGCTTTGAATGATAGGTGTTGAATTCTGCAGCTGAGAATATCTATGTCCTTTAAGTGCGGTCACAGTTACATATATTTTATATATATATATATATATATATATATATATATATATATATATATAGCTCTATCTTGGACATGTGTAGCCTCTGGGTACAATAATTAAATTGCAATGGTGTAGATCCAATTAATAAGTAATTGTATCATATTTTTTGTATAAAAAACTTATAATTTTGTTTAACAAATTTATATTTTGTAATTGGATTATATTAAAGAGTTAAAATTTCATGTGAGATTGAGTTCCCCAAGAGATCTACAACACCATCTGGTTCCATTGGCTTTTCCCAACATGAAAGCAGAACTGTCCTAAATGACAATTAATTAAATATTTTTTCTTGATTGAAAATATTCAAAGAAATGCTAAATTGTGTAATTGTATTTAAGAAAGTGGTATAGTTAAAATTAAAGTATTGACTGAAACAATTTTTTTTCTGTTAAGTGAAAAGAGAGAAAGTAAAGACATTTAGATGTTTTGGGTAAAATTAGGGCATTGAGAATGTTTAGAGAGAAAAAGGACAAAGGGGATTGGAATCAATTGTATGTTTCATTTAAGAAAATAAATAAACAGTTCATATTTTGGATTTATTTTAAATGAAAGCATTAGTTAAATAAACATTAAAAAAAACAATTTTGAAGTTAATTTTTTTAAAATGGTGAAAAAAAGGAGAGATATATGAGACACAGACATTGATGAAAATGATGGTGAAGATGATGAAAGAAATGTGAAAGTTCAAAGTAGAAATGATTAGGGAAATAAGAGAAATGAGACATGAGATAACAGGAAAGGTAGAGAAAAACCAAGAAATCATAGAGTTAGATTTGGTTAAAGAAAGTCAGGAAGTTAAAAAGGAAGTCTAGGTAGTAAGAGTTGTAAGTGAAGGGAAGAAGAAAATGTATATCAAGAAATAGAACAAGATAGCGTTAAGTATAGCAATTTAGAAATAAAAATAATAAAGATAGAAGATAATGTAAAAGAGTTTTCACAAGAAAATAAAAAGGTTAAAGTAAGTGTTCATTTTAAATGTAGATATAAAATAAAGAGAAAGAACAGGAAAAATATTCTCAGTTTGAAGAATGATGGAGTTTTGATAAGTATAAAGGTTTTCTGATTTACAAAGTTGCAAATAGAATGCAACAGGAAAGAGACATGGCAACAAATTTTAAGTGAGGGATAGATGAAATGAGAAAGTTAATTTATATTATAGAGTTAGTAGAAAAAAGACAGAGCTGCCTGACTAAGCATAATTAACATTAATGGACAGAATGTTAAAGTAAAGGAAAAAAACAAAGGACCGGAAATGGATAATGAATTTAATAAATAAAAAAACTTTTTGATGTAGGTGATAAACTTGAATCTGAAAATTTCTCTATTTAAAACTAAAAAAAAAGAAAGGAAATGAGTTGTTTTCGTAAAATAATAATAATGGAGATTTCACTGGATAAAATACTTTTTCTCTCATGCACACATTAATAAAGAAGCATTCATAAATAAATAGGTCAAATTAATGATTTAAAGTAATGTTTGTAGAATTAAATGAGTAAATAAAATAAATGAAACATGTATAATAAAGTAATCAAGATAAATAAATAAAACCATCTGTAGATAATAAAAATAGCATAACAAAGTAAACTAGCTTTTTTTAATATGCAGCTTAATAAAAGAAAGTTAAATAATTATTTTAAAATAATGTTCATAAATGGTTTAAAATAATATTCATAAGGGTTAATATAAATAAATAATAAAACTGAAATGTAAATCTAAGTTTAAGTTAGGAGTGTAAAGAGATTGTAATTAATTGAAAGGAGGGTAGCAAGCATAGAACTGAGTTTTAGAAAAAGTTAAAGTGGTTGGCTGGATGAAATTAATACCCATAATGGACTGTCAGGGATCACTTCTTAGGGGAGAATGTGCATTGAGAACAAGAAGAGTAATCCATGAATCAGTTCTTTGGGGGAGATGCCCCATATTTCATATTATTCCCTAAGTGTAAGTCAAATTGGACAGTAGAGAAATCCTGTTATTTGCAGTGATCTTTTCTTTTCACAAAGTTCAGTAGAAACCTGGCATATGAAGCTTTGTGTCAAATATGAGTAAGTTGGTATAAGCCAGCAACTTTGCATTTGCATCATTTAAGATCCCTGTATTACAAAAAATAGTGCTCTCCTGAAGGTCATCATTTCATACAAGATCATTGTAAGCAATGTTGGCAGCATTAGAGGGAAGAAAGGCATGGTCAAAACAGAGCACCCTCAGCATGTATAGTCCAGACATAAAAAAGTAAACTTATTAAAAATAAAAATTAATGCAAATAATTTAGATTGAAAGAATTTATCAGAGACAAAATGGTCAAACTGACACATTTTATTCTTGTTAAGGGAGTGGTGTTGCTGTCTAAAAAATTATTAAAATAAACATTTTCATAAATAATGCAAGAAGTTTTAAACTTGATTAATAAATAAGACAATCAATATGTTGTCCATGAATAATTGAATTAAAATATCTCATTTGAAAAAAAAAGAAAAAGTTTAAAGTCTAATTGGAAGAGGGAGAAAATTCAACTTACAAAAGTTAAAACTAAAAGCTTAAAATATAAATCTTTTACATAAAATTAAAAATATCTCTTTTCATTTAATTTAGAGAAAAAAGTATTTTCTTATTATGTACAAGAAATAAAATATGTCCATAAATAGAAAATTGGTAAACATAAAGGAATAGTAAAGTGTGTGTTAATAGAATGAAATATGTTATTTAAAACTTAAAAAACAAATGAAAGCATATAATTGGAATTTTCCTCAAAGATTGTATATGCTTATAAGTGAATTAAAAACAGAATTAGCAATGGCTACTAAGTAAAAGTTCATAAACAACAGAATTAGCAATAGCTACTAATTAAAAATAGGATTAATTAATTAATTAAAATCCTTTCAAAAATTTAATCAAAAGTAGTGGACGAATTTCAATGATGGATATAGCTGGCAGATATAGAAACTAATTAAGAAAAATGACAACAGGTCATCACATAAATAATCACTTTTTTCATCATTCAATCAGTTTTCACAACCATCTTGTCTTGTCATGTATCCAGAGTCAGTGTTGTTTTATGACAATACAGTGTTAGCAGTCATCAGAAGTGTACAATCAGACTCCTGCCTTAGTCTGATGAAGCATCAGCAATCTGCCTGATAAAAGTGATGCCTGTGTAATAACTTGAAACTACCAGATATCTGTCTTAAATAATATTATCATGAAATAGCAATCATAGAAACTTCCACAAAAACCTCAAATCCAACTGTTTGGAAAAATTCATGTGAAGCAGAAAACAGCAAGAATTCAATGTCCAAATTCCTATAGGTAATGAATAAAATTTTTATTTCATTTCTGATATTAATGTAGCCATTGCAAGCAAATGAACTTTATAGCATGCATAAAATGGATTATTGATATGCATGTTTTTAAATGTCATGTATTTATTTAATGCTTTATGATATCTTATATTTTATTGTATGAATTAAGAATGTGTGTATGATCATTATATAAAATGCCATTGTTAGTTTAATTAAGAAGTTATAAAAGTAGTTTAAAATTATAATAGTAATTATTTAGTTAAAATAAATTGTCTTTAAACTTAATGTCTGTCAGTCAATTCTTTTTCCACTAATTAAATCAGTAATGCATTATATTAATCCTTTTGAATGAGCTAGTTGGGATTTCTTAGGTGCTAAATTAGTTTGCCAACAAAACAAGTTACAAATTTCATAACTTGCTACAGCTTGCATTTTATGATCACTAAATTGAGTTTTACCAATATCTCCATACAAGCTTTGTTTACATAAATGCTGAGAGAGATAGAATCCATTATCTCTTTCATTGTCTCCACTTTCAGATCAGCTGATTTCAAGCTAATTGGCTATCATCAGTGAATGGTAGGGACTAGAAACTAGATCTAAACACCAACTCAAACTCAGCATTTATGAAACATGTTTCTATCAGCTTGCAAGCATGAATTTTTTAGATACATAAATATCTTCAAATCCAGCCAAACAAACTAGACAGATATATGGGTCTGAAGTTAGTTCAGTTTCACCACATAGTAAAAGCCTCTGCAATATATATCATTTCATAAACCTTCAAGGGTACATTCATGATAAACAAAACAAGTTATAAATTTTGTAACTTGCTATAGCTTGTATTTTATGATTTTATGATCACTAGATGGAGCTTTACCAATATCTCCATACAAGCTTTGTTTACATAAATGCTGAGAGAAATAGAATTCCATAGCTCTTTCATTGTCTCCACCTTCATATCAGCTGATTTCAAGCTAATTAGCTATCATCAGTAAAGGGTACGGACTAAAAATTAAATCTAAACACCAACTCAAACTCAGCATTTATGAAACATATTTCTATCAGCTTGCAAGCATGAATTTTTTAGATACATAAATATCTTCAAATCCAGCCAAACAAACTAGACAGCTATATGGGTCTGAAGTCAGTTTAGTTTTACCATAGTAAAAACCTCTGCAATATATATCATTGCAAAAACCTTCAAGAGTACATTTATGATAAATGAAACAAGTTATAAATTTCGTAACTTGCTATAGCATGCAACATGTACCCTTGAAGGTTTTTGCAATAATATATTTTGCAGAGGCTTTTACTATGTGGTGAAACTGAACTGACTTCAGACCCATATAGCTGTCTAGTTTGTTTGGCTGGATTTGAAGATATTTACGTATCTAAAAAATTCATGCTTGCAAGCTGATAGAAATATGTTTCATAAATGCTGAGTTTGAGTCGGTGTTTAGATCTAATTTCTATTCCCTACTCCTCACTGATAATAGCCAATTAGCTTGAAATCAACTGATCTGAAGGTGGAGACAATGAAAGAGATATTGAATTCTATCTCTCTCAGCATTTATGTAAAAAAAAAAGCTTGTATGGAGATATTGGTAAAACTCCATTTAGTGATATATATATAGAGAGAGGGAGAGAAAGAGAGAGATAGATAGATAGATAGATAGATAGATAGATAGATAGATAGATAGATAGATAGATAGATAGATAGATAGATAGATAGATAGATAGATAGATAGATAGATAGATAGATAGATAGATAGATAGATAGATAGATAGATAGATAGATAGATAGATAGATAGATAGATAGATAGATAGATAGATAGATAGATAGATAGATAGATAGATAGATAGATAGATAGATAGATAGACAGACAGACAGACAGACAGACAGACAGACAGACAGACAGACAGACAGACAGACAGACAGACAGACAGACAGATAGATAGATAGATAGATAGATAGATAGATAGATAGATAGATAGATAGATAGATAGATAGATAGATAGATAGATAGATAGATAGATATTAACTAGTAATATTTGGTTTTAAATGATTTTAACAGGGATGGTAAAACATTTTATTTTATGAACAGACTTTTGGAAATATATATATATATATGTGTGTGTGTGCGCGCGCGCGCGTGTGTGTGTGTGTTTATTCTCAAAGTTTAGAGTGAGTATGATTTTTAAAAGGAAATATTATATTTGAAAATAAATTAAAAATCCATTATATATTTTTAAAAAAAGAAAAAAAAATTGTCAATGTTTTATGATATTATGGTAAAAATGATGAATCGGCTAATTTGTATACAAGAAATCTTAAGTATTAATATTATGTTATTTAACTGTAATAAATATGAAGTATTATTATTAAAGAGGTTAGTGAAAGAGATAAAGATCTAAATGATCAATTTCAGATTTATGATTACACTTGGATAGCTATAATTAACAAGATTTCTAAGGGATGGAAAGAACAGATATAATTGCACTTCATGGTACATTATTGATAAAACTTAAATGAGCCAATTTTGTTAATCATTATATTTTGACATTATTGGAGAAATATAATAAAATAATGGTATATAGAGAGATGAAAATAAAAGGAGTAAATAGGATTTGCCTTATTTTGATAAACATACTAATAATGTCTTTATAATTCATTAAAATTGAATTATTAAACAATATATGAAGATGGGGAAGAAGAAAATAATGTTTGTATATATTTAAATGAAGATGGTTTATTGTATATATTTTGAAAAGTAATAGTAAATCACTGTTGTTAATTTATTAAAAAAAGAATTTTTGTTAGAAGGGGGGGGGGGTATTGTACTTACTGAAATTTGAGATGTATTTTAGAATATGGTAAGATGTCAGTCATATTTTTTTTCTTTCTTTCTTGTTTGATTTTTGGATTATGAATATATTAATCTATGAAATATGGAACTGTATTGCTATGACAATGATAGTATTGATCTAAAATTGTTTATAATTGTATTATAAGATTATCATTTGACTTATTATTTATTATAAAAATAAAAATGTGTATAATAAAGCATATGGTTTGGATGAAATTATTATTAATTTTTTGTTATATGTTTTATTTTAGATACTGCATTCACAATAATAAATTATAAACAAGACAAAAATGTTTAATATTTTAAATGTATTTGTACATTTTATTTGGATGATATTGTATTAAGAAAATATGTATAAAATATATTTCCAATATAATATAATGAAAATGTAGTGTAAATTGTTTAGTTTTTATTGAAATGAAAAATAGTATTGGTATTGTAAAACATAAATTTTTGTTGAATGTAATAATTAAAAATATTTATTTTTATTTGTTATGACTGTCTAATAAGATTTTTTTTATTTACAAAATGTTACTGGAAATTGCTTCAAAAAGTGAATATATTCTCTTATTTTTCTCCTTCACTTTTTTTGCATATCTTCATATAATCATATATATTATTTATAATACTTCACTCATATACACTTTAATGCAATTAATTTTCTTAAAAACTTCTTTATTTTCTTACAGTTTTTGTGAAGTATTATAAATAATATATAAGAGTGAATATAGAGAATTACTATAGTTACACAGATATCAATAAGAAAATCTTATAAGTAGGACTGAATAGTTTGAACTCATTCTTCTTTCTCTTGTTTTTGCTTTAAACAGCAGCATGTATAATTTTCTTCAAATGACTTTTTTATTTACTTTAAAAGTATATAATTGACTGAACAAAATGCAGGGGTGAGAAACAACATTATCTGCTCATGGACTGGGGCAGCTTAATGAGAAAATTTTATGAGAAATTGACAATTTATTGTAAAAGGAAAAATCATCAGAATTGCTTATAAATATCATGAGTCATCAGAATATTTATATCTTTTGAAATGGATACTGCCTATATTATAAAAATGGAATATAAATGTCAAAAGATGTATAAGAGTCATAGTGATCTGCCTATGTCATTTTATTAGTTTGTTTGATTGATAAAAAATTTCTCAGTTACAAATCAGTTTAATTTTCCATCATATTATTCTATATAATGCTAGCACTATTCAGTCATAGTATTTTGAAATAATATTTGTTCATCACAGAATATATCTATTCATACCATTGTAAATTTAAAGTAATACTTATGAGTACAATGTTGTATTAACTAAATAAATAGTATTCAAAAGAATAATTTGGATATGTATATAAAACTTGAGAATCGATAAAATGTACTTTGGATTTAAAAAAATTTCATGAATAAATTATATTTTCTCTGGAACAAGGACATGCTATTGGTTTATAGTTTGAAATTAACATCAGAACTGTGATGTTATTTAAATAGTCTCATTCAGGTTGTTTATTTATATTTGTTATTATTATTGTCATATATTTTTGTCAATTTTCATTTAAAATGTAAATTTATTTATTGATGAATAATATATAGTTTTAAGTTAATTAGTGACCTATTTGCATATTAAAATATAAGAGCATTATATTTTTCTAAGTTGAAACTTATGCCTTGTGGTAAGAAATATTCTATTTTTTTTATTGATTTTAAAATTAACCTCAAGTGTATCATTGATATCAGAAGTTCTTTGGAAAGTAATAACATCCTGCAACATATTTGTGTTACATAGTCATATATATTTAGTATTTGTTATTAAATAATTAGAGATTGATAGGCAATAATATATGTAAATATGAAATTAATATCAATTGATGATTTATGTGCAATTATATCATATGTGTACTTATCGATCATTTACGATCTATTTATATATATATTGAAACAGTAAGATTTGAATCTTAAGTTGCACCTTTTCTATCATCTCTCACCCACCACCTGTATTTTACTGAAATTTAAACTTTTGGCATTGAATTGTGTGTGTAGCGGTATTAAATATATATAAGCATCTGTCAAATTCATCGTAAACACACACACTTCAATAACAGATTTAAACATTATATTAAAATACTTTGATATAATTTCAAAATACTTTTTTTAGTTATATAATATTTGTATAGCTTTATCTATTTTATTTTAAGTTATAAACTTTCAATTATTTCTAATGTTCTAAAATCTTATTTTAAAATAATAACTTTGAATCTTGGTTTTAATTGTAAAAATGTAAAAATAAATTATAAATCTCCTGTGTATTTGAAATTTTGCAAGTCATGGTCAGTGAGAGATAATAAATTAATTAGAGAAAAAAAATTTTAAAGTTTTAATTGCTGCAAAATGTTAAAAGGTGTAAAAACAAATCTGAACAATAGAAAATGTAGTTTTCTGATTTAATTAGAATCTTAAATTCTTTACTAATCCATTGATTTTCCTAGAGGCAAATAGATTGATCTGAAAATTGAAAGATAAAACATGGTCAGTAAAAAGGACAAATTAATTTAATTGGGGTTGTTCTTTTCTTTGGTCTTGAGTCCTGTGAATCCTGATTTGATTCATGTGCTGCTGGCCATCAAAAATTAATTTTCATCTAGGGGAATATTCTAAAATGTTCGAATAGAAAGTGATGGAGTTATTCTCCTCTGGATACCTGAACCTCCACACATGACCTTCAGAAGTTGAGTAATGGAAATCTGCTGTCAAGATAGATGGAAAGCTACCACCAATATCAAAATTAACATCATAACCAGAGTGCTAGGAAAGAGAAGCTGCTGTTGTAAACTAAATGGAAAATATGCAACTTATCTGAAATGTGAAAATTCATCTCCTTATAAAACAGGTACCTGTACCCAAGGCCTTTACAGTACTCTAATTTCTATTTCCAAGCTATAGCTAAACTTTATAATTTTTGTACTTATAAAATATACTTATTAATCTAAACTCTGTAAATCTCTTCTAATAATTTAGCTTATCTAACTCTTTTCTTTTTTCTTGGGTATATATTTTTATTTTGCATTTTTTACTTTAGTAATAGCATACCTATAAGATTTACAACCAGACTCAGTTGATCTTTAAATCTAAATAATAATTAAAATGGTTGCCATATTGTGCAGTGATCGAATCATAGATCTTTTTTATGTACTTATGTTGGCTGGTCAGCTCGGAAATCACTATGACTTTCTAATGAATAAATAATTACATGAAATAATGGATGTGTGTCCTGCAAGTCATATTATTGATATTTTACTCATGTTAAATTATTTTTCTCAATTTAGTTCTATATTACTCAATACGCATTCGTTGTTTTCCTTATTGTAAATGCAAGAGTCTACCACAAGGTAGGTGGTGGACATATTAATTCTTCAAATAATAATCCCAAACTTATAAATTCCCTTTTAAACCTGCTTTTGAGTTTTAAGAATAAAGGTAGTGTATTTCAACAAATTTACTAATTACATTTATTTGAGGGTAAATAAGTTAATTTATTAAATATTGGTATTGGGAGACCAAGTCATAAATTTCAGGTTTTATTTTAAAAGTAAATCCAATTTGATACTTATGTCAGATAGATATGTGACAGTTAAGACATGATAATCTGTCTTTGAGCATTGTATATCCCAGATCAACAAATGAATACTGTATCCTTGTCATCATATATAAGCGGATATAAGAGATGTTCCCATAGAACTTGACACCTGTCATGCAGTCAGGGAGTAATTGCAGCACTGTCCCTTACATCTGATGATGCTGATGTGATCCCTTTATCTTTTGGGCCTATGCCAGCCTGTCATTTTAAATATTATCCACTGGCTCTGCAGGTTTAACATACTGCCACCTTTGCATTTCTAAATGTACCACGTGTTTATTTATAATTAATTTTATATTTTCAAGTATGGCTCCAACTTTTCATTATCCTATATGAATTTGCTCTCATATCAATGGCTGCCCATAGTTAATTCTTTCTTTAAGGTAAATCTACTATTTACTTCAATAAATTTATATGTCCACAACCGTGATTATTATTTTCTGATTTAAACTCTTGTATTACAAAAGATACTAAATTCTTGGAGGCATGATCTTATAAACACTTACCCCAAGCATTCAGGTAGCTAAATTATATTAATAAATAATTGTACTTCATTTTGTAAATATACATTTATTGGGATTATAATATCGCTACCATAATTTTATTATTATTAAATGTATTCATTAAATAATTTCAAATCATATGTCTGCCATCATATGTTTATTTGTTTGACACACATTCAGAATAGTATCTCCTCAATTATTTAAATATATGTAAATGTCTAGATTTATTGTTATTAAATGGCTAACTTTAAAATAAAGTAAATGAGTCTTTTGTATCTCCCTATCCCCGTGCCTAAAGAAATGTTTGCTAATGAAGCATCAGATTCATTGTTTCATAGTGTATATTGTGGAACCGATAACCCATGTTTGAACTGGTAGCTTCCCTACCTATAGTGCTGCTCTTCTGTCTGGTGGTTGAATTCTGCACTATATTAATGAAGCGTATGAATATGACCATTACTATATATATATATATAATTGATAGTCATTTTATTCATAAATTTTAATTTCACTTAAAACAAATAAATTTGCCTGGTTATTGTCCAATGCAATATGGATTTGTTGATTAATAACATTCAAGTGAGACAGATAAATTGAGTATATCATAAAATTTATTTAAAATAACTATATCACATAATCTATAAATCAAAACTCAGGATTGATGTGTATGGTTATATCAATAGTTATTATCTGCCTATAATCATGTTTAAATATTTGTGTGTTTTATCTAAATTATTATTGTTTGAATAAAACTGTATTAAGTTTATGATTAGTCATTATCTTAATCTCATTCAATTATAAAGCTAATAACAATATTTTTTGGTTTTGTTATAAGTCAGTATGATGTGCTATAATTATATTTAGATTTCATTGATGTGGATTGGAAATTCAATTAACTATTCAATTTTAATATTCATACTTGATTACAATAAATGTTAATATTTTTATATGTTTTTCTTGTTATAATGTACAGTTTTAATAAGTTTGTTATGGAAAATTTTAAATAAATTGATAAGATTAGTTAATTGTACTTAAGTAAATATCCAATAGAAATCTATTGTTTCTTTTATATACAGGTATTTATGAATATTATAGATTCAAGACTATTTTATAGGTTTATTGATATTATAACATTATTAAGGATTTTATTTTATTATAAATAGCGTGATTAGTAAGAGTAAAGTCAATATAAAAATATAGCATATCTGAGTTAGTATAATTTATTATTTACCATTTCATTGAACCAGGATTTAAAATTAATTATTGGGACATATATTTATTTAAATATTATAAATATTGTAAACATATAGGACATACTAAAGCTATCATCGCAATCATTTATGAATTATTTTATTTAGATATGAACAACTTTAAATTTTTATATAAGTTTATATTTTTATAAGCATTGTTTTATTAGTTGAATATACTAGAAATTTAGTAGTTTAATGATTTATTATCTATTTTAGGCATATATCATTGTTTTGAGACAATGATATTTGATTTAATTGTATTATTTTAATCTATTTTAAGTAAGATTTGCATTTAGTGGTGTTGAAATGATCTTGTTTGTTTTCTGTTTATTTTAAGTGCTGTATGAACTCATGATCATCATAACTGTTTTGTTTTGGTATGTGATAAGATAAAGAATTATTTTAAGTACTGAATATTTATTTATTGAATTGATAGCTTAGTTTATTATATTTATTTCATTATGAATCATAGTATCATTCAAACGGCATTATACCAAAATTAGTATTATTTTTCTTTTATTTACATTTTATGCAGTTTTAAATGATGTCCAACTTCAGGGCTCATTTACATTTTATTATGTAGGATGACCAATGACTGAGCTATATTTTATTACGGTTATATTAAAACTATTATTTCTCATTTCATATTTTTGATCTGTTACAAATGCCACCTAAATGATTAAGGCTATAACAGTGATTAGTACACACATTTATTCTATCACAAATGGTGCTGCAGTTTGCAGATCATAATTAAACAAGATCATTCTATCATGGTTATGTCATATTCTATTTGTTCCAAATGGCTGCTAAATCTGTAGTGCATTAAAGAAGAGCAAACCATCATTTTTATCCTTTTACAAATAGTTCTCTAACTTTAAGAGTAATAATAAAGGTATTTTCATCATCATCTTTTCATGTGAGTTATAAAATGCTCATTTTGCATTAGCACAGCAATTTACAGTGCTTTCATAATTACTCAATAAATTTGAAAATTATATATATATATATTGAAATTATAATGGGAACTATCATGTATTGATTACATATATATGAATAAGCACATGAAAATTCTCATTACAATTTTAATATTTACATGTATAAAGTCTATGAAAATTAACTAATTATATATATATATATATATATATATATATATATATATATATATATATATATATATATATATATATTGTAACCTAGTGTTATTGACACTTGGTTTACTTGGCATTATTTCTGCAGGAAAACAATGCTATTCTTTAAAGAAATAAAAAGATAAAATAACAATAGTAATAATTGATTAATAAAGTATGCTATTCACTCACTTTGGCATGTTTTGGGTGAATAACCAATAGATGTAATAACTCAATGTCATTTTTAAAGAGAGGACATGAATAATTTAATTGAGATATTAATAATTAAAGCAAATTAATATGGTATAAAAGATTGATTTTGGATGGGTAGAGAGGGGAGTGGATGAGTGTCTTGTCATAAAGCACAATAACTTCTGGTAATTTTTTTTTGTAAAGAAAAAAAAAATGTTTAAAGAATTATACATCACTGATTGTTAATTTAATGTATTTATTATTTTTTTTATTGTCAAATTACTTTATAATCCAGGTAAATAATACTAAAACTATATGATTGTAATAGGTTTTTCCTTTCTTTTGTTTATGTTAAAATCAAATGATTATTTTTCTGGAAGAGGTCGCTAAAAAAAAAAAAAAAAAAAAAACGAAACAACCAATTTCATAATCAAGTTCATTTTTTTTTTTGGAAAAAGATAGTCTGCTTTTAGTTTTCAAGGAAGGAACAGTGCTAAAATTTGGTAACTCAATTTTTTCATTTTAATTTGCAGAAATAAATGTAATCAAAGTAAAATTTTAATAATATAATGTGTGGCTAAAATTGTTTGATAAGATATCCTGATTTTCTTTGCCATCTACCTATTTAAAGACCTTTTATACTTAAAAATTTATTGTCTCACGCTAAAGTTAAAAATGATGGAATTAACTAAAAGAGTCACAAAAAATTCTATGATATCTAAATTAAGGAAGAAAAATGATTTCCAAGTGAGTAATAATTATTTATTAACTTTACGTCATTTATTGATATTTTCTTGGTATAAAAAAAAAATAATAATAATTGAAAGAAATATTTTGAAACCAAGGAAAATCAACTAGAAACATTTTCGCGCTCTTTCTCAATATTGTCTGCCTGTACAAGTAATGTAGTTACATACGTTAAAATATGTTTTATTCACCAAGAATTGTCTGGAAATAATAATAATGATGAATAAGATTAAATGATGCACCTGTATATTTTAAAAAATATATATATATAAACTTTCTCAGAGTAAATATAGGAAAAATTATATAGGGGCATTCTTACGGAGAAGTTACCGTTAAAAAAAAAAAAAATTTATAATTCCTAAAGTATGAACAAAACCAAATATCTTAGTGACTTAATGATAAAAATAAATGATATATTATATTATACATCAGTTGGAATTATTAAAACTTCATGTACACGTAAATTGACTGCAGTTGTTATCATAATAATCTCTCGGAAAATTGCGCATTTTTGTCCATAAGTAAGCTAGCTCATAAGTATACGTATCGTCAATAAAAAAAAAAATATTGGGTATGTTTATCGTCTATCGTCAACTGTTCGTTATGTTAGAATATGTATATTTTATTTTCTTGGATCCCAAATTTGTAGTAGTTTAATTCAAGTAAGAATTAATCTTCAAGTATGCTATATGTTTCTTTACCTAATTTATTAAACGCACAAAATAAGAGAAAACTTTTATTTAAAGGAAATAATACCATGCGTTTATTGTTTTTAAACTTGCTTCGTGAAATACGACTGGATAAAGCTCTTCACCTGGACCAATTGCTCAACAGAAAACCATTTTCTAATGAGAGAGTATGCACTTGTTAATTAATGATTGTTTAAAACTAAGTTATAAATGATATGTATTTTTTTTTATATCACATAGATTAAAGTCTGTATGGTCAAGTGATATTTAATAGCCTTGTAATAACAAAGGTATGTTTTAATATAATTATTATAGGTTAAGTTGATATTTAACACAAAAAAAAAAATCTATAAAATATGTTTTAATTAGTACATACAATTGTAGGTAGAAATTTTGTATGTTAGATACATAAAAATAAAAAAATATTTAGATATTTAAGGGGTAAAATAAATATTGAAAATTATCAGAAGTAATTAAAAAAAAAAAAAAATGCTATAACAAAATATTTCTTGTTAAAGTTGAAACGAATTTATACTGTATTAATTGAGGAATTTATTCCTAATTATTCTTAAATAACACATCCACTTTATTTAGTTTAAGATAGTATGCTACCAACTATTTTTGAATGTTCCTTTATTAAAATTAAAATTATTATACTTTTATTCTATGATATCCATTGATTTCAGATGTTGATCAGAGTATACCCGGTAACATAAGTTTATTATGATTAGTGTATTTACTTATCCTGCCCAGATATAGCATTGGTATATGCTTAATATTCGCATAGGTAATAATTATAATGTATTTATTTTGTGGGATGAAAAATGATCTCCCCAAAAGCTTTGTTTTCCATGAGAGGAAGATTTTAAATATAGTGTTCGGGTATGTTTATAGCCCAAGTGATCGATTCTCATAGATAGGACGATCAAGAATTTATCTAGCATTTAGTATGCTGCATTCGTTTAAATCCCAGGAGAGGGTTGTATTTGGTGTGTGTTCATTGTATGCCCAAGTATGAGGCAAGAAACCACCAAAATATTTTAATGTAGTAGATTACTTTACAAACCTTCGTGGTTATTCCATATTCCTCATGTGAAAATAAAGATAGCTCCACCATGGAAGGTGTTGATTATTGTGCTTAATTTTGAAAGTTCGGGCAAGATAAAGGATATATTGGAGGTGTTAGTTCCTCAAGATCCACGTTAGTATAAATAGTGCGTTAGTAACTAGGGTCGATATCTGTATTGTGCTGCTAAATATTGCTAGTATTTGACAAGTAAATCAATGGAGAAAGTAATTAAAATTGCGTAATTTAAAACGCTTATTTACTGAAGGAATATTCAAATGCAATATTTAATTCTGGTTATTAATTAAATAATACTCATATTTCAAAAGTATACGTATGAATAAAATTTATATCATAACTTAAGTTAGCATTAAGTTAAATGTAAGATGGTAATTGTAACTTCTGATAGCTGGCCTATAATTAGAATAGGTTATCCCATTAAAGACCATAAAAAAGGTAAATGTATTAGAAATAAATTTAATATTTTTTATTACTATGGGATTATTGAATAAATGTTCATATATTTTTTTTTTATAATAATAAATTATAGTTTTGTTAAAATTTGTTGTAGATTCATTTTTTTTTGTTTTTTATATGCTAAAAATAAGTGTTTGCACAATATTTGCAAAACCTTTTCTTGAGTCCGAAATCATTCCAAATTCTTAAAAACTTAATATACCAGATAAATAAAGTTAAGCAGATCGGAATATGTCATTATATTTACTTTAATGATAATTATTTATGGAGTTGAAAACTTCAGACTAAACATTTTTTTTGTGTGTGTAAAAATGAATTTATTCCCAAACCATTAACCTTGATGGCACATTATTCCATTCACATTTAGTTAAATTGTCTAAGTAATAAATCTTAGTTAAATTATTGTGTTGCCATGGATGATGAAAGGACACAAAAAGCACCCTTGTCTTTTTATTATTCTGACTAAGATTCTGGATAAAAGGGGCTGTATTATTCAAAATTGTATGTCATTATTGAATATAATTATCATCTCTTTAGATAATATAGGAGTTGATATGAGAGATGAAGACACATTGAATTTAAGTAAAGTAAATGTTTCCTATAGCCGATCAGAATGCCAGTCATATGTGACAACACAATACAGTCGAGCATTTTCTTAAATTAAACAAAGAACCCTGAGATTAGTATTGTCATTATAATTATTCTTTAAATTAATAAGTGATAAATTATTGTTATTATTATAATCGTGGCATAGCTTAAGAGAATTGTATGTACAATTGTATTATATGAAAAGTATTTTAGATCATATTGAAAAATTAATAGATATGTTGCTTTTATTTTGGTTGCCTTAACCACAACCAGAAAAATTAGTGTCACAAGTGTGGATAAACCAACTAAACTAACTAAATATTGGGTTAGAAATAATAACTAATTGTTTAACAAGATGGATTATTTCCTAATTAATTTTTTTAAGGGTTAGAATATATATATATATATATATATATATATATATTGTACCAATATTGAAATTGGCACATAAAAATTTATCTTAAAAAAATTATTAAAATAATCTTTCGCAAAAGAAAAACATAAAAATTAAATGTTGAAGAGTTTTTTAGAGTTTGTTTTCGAAAAAGATAATCAAATAGTTTTCTATCATTAGTTTTTGAAATAAAAGCTACAATTAATTAATCAGAAGGGGAGAGGGGTGTTTCGTTAGAAAAAGTCAAACTGAAAGTTTTATAAAAGGAAGTAAACAGTTTTTCTTATTAGTATTCATAAAATATAAATAATTTAAAGTTTACAAAAATACAAATCTTTTTTCATTCGAATTAAAGAAAAAGTAATCTTAAAACTAGTAATATATGTGTGTATATATGTGCGATTGTCAATAATAGAATAAATGTATGCGTAATAAATGTTATTATAAATAAATGAAAATTAAAGATTATCATTAAAAAACACGGCAATGGCTATTAATTAGAAATATAAAACAACACGTTTTGCATGGCTATTATTAATTAAACGATCTTCCAAAACACGTTGTCAAAGGATTATCAATGAAATTTCAACAACAGATATTGCCGGAGGATATTACAAGGACAACACATCGTAGGTATAAATAGACACTTTTTTATCGGACAATGATTTTTAAGTTCAGTTCAGAAATCAAATTGAGTCAGTTAAGTTCATTGAGGAAAATCAGTTAAGTTAATTGTATCCAAAAACAAAAAATGCAGTGCTGAGCAGCTTTTGGGAACATGCGTTTCTCCACAGCCTGAGGTCCGATGGAAACAGCAAGATCTGCCCATGAAATAATGTCAGTGTAACAACTTGGAAATCTCCATCAATATCTAATTGTCTCCAATAGTAATGATCGTGAATAATAAGGAAACTCATCAAGGAAACCTCCCAGCTGGCTGGAAGTATTCGTAATGGAAGAAGAAAACAAAGTTCTAAATCTACATTCAAAATTCTAGGTAAAACCTTTGCTTATTTTCATTTATACCATAATAGCCATTGCATTATTTCGTAAAGTTTCCAGAGACAAGTAATTTGAACTCTATAATCATGCATAAAATGAACTATTGGTGTGCATGTTTGTGAATGCTATATGATTTTATAAACGTCAAACATTATTTATGCTTTTCATAAGATATATATTATAATGTGTTAATTTAAAATGTGCGTGTGTTACATTAGTTAAAAAATTATAAAGATGTTTAAATTTAGTAAATTAATGTTAGTTAATAAATTGTCTTTAAAATTAAATTTTATTTGTCGGTCAATTCCTTTTATCAATTCCTTCTACCAATTCTTTTATTAATTCTTTCATCATTAATTATGTATAATCTGTTAGTGATTACAAATAGCTGAGCTAGTCTATGGGTAAAACTTAGGCATTGAGTTAGTGGCCATTGCTCAAAGTGCATTATTTATTCATTCTTGAATAGATAGCTGGTGCCTGTGTTTATACATAAACAAAAAAAAGTGCTTTGAACGTGGTGTTGAACCCAACAGCCGAGAAGAAACTATGTCCTGGAAATGTAACACTAGTTATATATTTTATAGCTATTGTTTGGGCATACATACTCTCTGAGTATGTTCTTATCTGCCTAAGAGACCGGTGTTTCGAAAGACCCATATTTGAACCCGGTACAATATATATATATATATCTTTTGCATCTAAATGTGGTATGTTTTATGAAACAATTTTTATTTCTTTGTATTTATGTGTGGGTGTGTAATACTAAAAATTATTAATTTTTCCAAGTATTATTTATATCAGTGCATAAACTTCCTTATTAAATTGTCTAAAAAATATATAATGGTTATTTATATCTGCATTCTTGATCCATATAGAAATGTCAAGTCTGATAATGATAAATGGATACTTTATATTAATGCCTCAGGTAAACATAGATTTTTACAATATGCTTAATCATTAAGCTTTAGAGTTCCTTCTCATTTTAAAATCTCTATGAATTAATAACCAAATATCAAATATATATTTACTAATAAGGGTAGTATTCTTAACTATAAATATAAGTATACAAAGTACTTACTCTTTTATAAAAGAAAGATCCAACTGCGGCCTTTTTTTTATAGAGTTCCTTCTCATTTTAAAATCTCTATGAATAAATAACCAAATATCAAATATATATTTACTAATAAGGGTAGTATTTTTAACTATAAATATAAGTATACAAAGTACTTACTCTTTTATAAAAGAAAGATCCAACTGCGGCCTTTTTTTTATACTTTCAATATATTTTAGAAGTTTATTCTGAAAAGCAAATATTTATTATTAACAAAATTAAGCACATCAAAAAAATAATAAATATTAAAAGTTTTAACAAATAATTCACAATCTTTCAATAGGGACTCCATGACAATCTGTGAAGGTCAGTGTGATAATCAAATTTATTCACAATTCTCTTAAAATGTATTTTGAACTTTAATTAAATGATAATTGCTTTATATATTTTTTGCAATACTATATGAATAATAACTCATAAATCCATATTTATCCAGAATTATTCTTAGAAAGATTTGATTATAAAAAAATATGCTGGTAAATAATATTATAAACTATTCAAGTTACTGAAATGTTAAAGAATTTTTGGATCTCACCCTGCCTATAAGAAAAGTTTTATTTTTAGATGTGATGTTGAAAATGTTAAACCCAAGTAGTTTTTTTTCCTCATAAGAACTTTATTGATTATATAATATGTTTACATTAGTGCAATGGTGAAAGCAAGAGAAAAATGAAGGCTACAACATCAGTGACAGAAAACATGCAACATGGTTTCATCATCTCTATGACATAAATGGCAGACATTGTTTATGCATGAGAAACCCCTATTTGTGACCATAAAATGGCTTGTGGGAAGAGCATTATGAGATGTGCTCTAATAGGGATGACAACCAGCTCTTTTCAGGAAAAAAGGGATGTTCATAGGAGAAACAGCAGTAAAGCATAATGCATCAAGCAACCAAGAAAAACATTTTAGTATGGTATTATAGGCACATTGGAATTGGAATGTTGCAATGGACTGAAGTAAATGTACATTGAGTTTCATATACTTCTGAAGGTTTCTGAGGCTAATTGCTACAGTACTGCCCTACCAGAAAAGTTTTGAGCATAAAGTGTTTACTTTCCTAATAAACTTTCATGAAAAATTGATGACCAACATGAAATAATAAATCCTTGAAAACACTAGGATGTTCAGAAGCAAGGACTTTGCTAAAAGAGACATATTGACTTTTGATAATAAAGATATGATCTTGTGGGTAAAGAGAAAAAATGATTATTGGATGAATCCAAAAATTTTTGGGGTTTGGCAATTAGAGAGGTGATAGGGTTTTGAGGATAACTACCATGCAGAGAATTTACCCATGTTGATAGTCAATCCAGACTCAGAGGAATGAGTTTGGGTATTAGCTTTTGGGAAGGGACAAAACAGCCAGGTCATCAATGAAAGTGATATGGGGGGGTTGATTTCTTGAGTGCTGGGATGTATATACTGGGAAGATTCTGCTTGAATTTAATTAATGATGGATTAATATACATTATAAAAATCCGGGTGCTAATCAGGGATTCTTGTGGAATAACATTTGTGGGAGAGGGAAAAAATCCTCCCATTTAGGGAGCTTCATCCCTATTATTGAGAAGATTAGCTATAATATTGATAATGTCTGATGGGATATCAAACTTTCCAAGTAGGTTGATGAGACACTGGGACTGATTTGAGTCAAAGTCTCTAGCATTGTCCAGATGGATGACCACTGGCTTAGATTTTCTAAAGGTTCTATTGTGGTCTACAATCATTTTAAACAAACTGATAGTTTCAGCCATGGATGAATCTTTTTTTGGCAAATTGATACTGAGAAATAAATGGGAGGACCTTATCCTGAATCTTGTCCTTTACAACTGATTTAATTATCTTGGATCATTAATGAGGTCATGGAGATGGGTCTGGGGTTTTCAAGAGATGTTGGTAATGTTCTTTTTGAGAAAAGACAATATCCCTATGGAGTACAGGCCATCAAAGTTAAGATATTTAAATGATATGAGGTTAACCATTCCATGAATGATCAGAACCATAAGTCTTTCAAAATGTCCCAGGATGAATCAAGGAAAAGCATGAAGACCTGGATGTATTTTCTTGGACATTGAAAACAATTTGGTTCTAATGTCTTTTTCTGAGATGTCATGATTTAATATTGTGGATTAATTAAAAACCAGTTGATTTGGTTCATGAGGGCAATTTGTCAGCTTGGCCTTGAAGAAATGGAAGATTTCATTAATCATATTATTCCTTGAGTAGAGTTTATTCTCAACTTTGATAGAAGGAGTATTTAATTTGTATCTGTGGCTCAAAGCCCATCTAATATAGCCCCTAGACCAATTGGAAGGCTGGTTGGGGAAGATCCTGGACTTCTTGGTGGATAGATAATTTGCAATGATTTGTTGATTGTCTTTATATTATAGTTTGAGACTTATAATCGATTCTATTGAAATAGTGACCAGAGGCATATGTTTCAGAGTGTTAATTGGTGGACTCCCTTATTACTAGATGTATAAAATGAAATGATGGTGTTGAGTATATTAATAAAGGTAAATCATGCTTGTGTCAGTGGTAGTGCCAGGATATCAATTTTCCTAAAGTAGATGTCAGTCTCTGAGAGGATTGCCTCTGGAGCCAGGGTTTTAAGAATAATTTAAGTGGTGGATTTCAAGCCTTTGCAGAACTGGGGACCCAGGTCTACTGAGAAATTAATTACATGTTTGGGGTTGTCAGAGAATGGAATGGGTTGAAGGCAGGGATCAATAATAAAATGAAGGTCGGGAAATATTAGACCAGATCAATAAGGGATGAATATTGTTTAGTATAAAAGAAGAAGACATCCATAGGAAATAACCCCTCTGCACAAATGAGGCAGATATTTATAAGATGAATATACATAGAATTAAAGTGCTGATATGAAGTGTTAAAATCCCCCAACAATATCATAGGGTAAGAGTTAGACATAAGTATCAAGTTATAGTAATGAATGAATTAGCAACATGACTCTTAAAATAAATGAAGATCACATTTAATCTAAAGGACTAATGAAAGTGGGTGGCAATTAGGAGAAATTGATTAATAACATTTTATTCTATATGATTTAAAAAGGGGAATTTTTAAAAAATAAGAATGGCAACTCCTGCAGAGGGGTGGGCTGAAATGGAATGACATAGAGAACCAATTTTTCTGAATCTAATTGGAATTTCTGGATTTGAAAAAAGATGCAATTTTGTTAAGCAAAGCTTATTATATGTAGTGAATATTGATAAATTGGGAATTGCATTGGCACTTTTAGTTAAGGCCTTGAACATTAAAACCAGCTATCAAGTTTTATCAGGTCAAAGTTGGAGCAAAAAACAAACCTCCACTGGAATCAGTTAATAAAATATGAAAGAAGTTGGGGATCTGAGGCCAAGAAAATGATAACTCACTTCTTTCTGACTGGCTTAATAGGAATTTTGGATTCCTTGCCATCAACCTTAAGACCACCATGGATCTGAGGTTTTCCAGTGGACCCTATACTTGTTTTATTTATACTGTTTTGGTGACATGATTTTTTTCATGTTGATGCCTGAGTAAACATACATGCAGAGATCTTTAGGTGGTGTATCAAACCTTGGTTTTTATAATCTGTAGAGACTGATTTCATTTTTCCCTTTATTTGCCCTGGGAGATTCAGAGTCATATGAGCTTTTGCTAGACCCATAAAACCATTGCTTATTGTCATTAGTCCAAGTCTCACTAATGCCTTGATTAATCCTCATGGATTTACTTTTTACTGTTTTATTTATGATGGAGGTAAGTTTGGTGATTGTAGAATCTGAGTTAGGAGATGTGCTACTGCTTCTTGAAGAGTGTGAGGAAGTATTGGTCACAGAAATTTTATCATTATTATTGGGGATTTTATGTTAAGAGGTGCAGTACTGATAAGATTATGTACTGTAGTATCATTCTTGGGGGAAGTAAAGTCCATGCTACCTGGGGTATGAAGTGGTCTGCAATTGTGCAAACTGGGTTTTTCAAGTTACAAATATGACATATCCCAAAAGAGCAGACTTTAATGAGATGTGTCTGCACTTTACAGTCTGCAGTGGAACACCTCAAAAGGATATGATTAGCAGAGCAGTATCAGCAGAGTGCATAGTAGGGATGGGCATTAAACTAGTCCCTTTATTAAGAGTAATGGTGAATGTCACCATATTTGTCAGGACTGGTGTTTAAGCTCTTCTTTCTAAAAGATATTGGAAAATTTGAAATAGACCCAAATGGCTTGAGAAAATGTTTAAGATCAACCTCTTTAAAGCTAAAGTAACGATTCCAGATTTGGACACCAAGGATTGTTGGCCTATTCATATCAACCACACATAATATTTTGTTACCCATGAATTTAATTGATTTCTGGAAAATTAACTTTTGTTATGAATCATGAAATTCAACAATTAGGTATCTGCTATTGGGGTGATTTAATAACTTGAAAACATGATTCATAATTTTTTCTTGAAAGTTCATTACAAAACTCATCAACTGGAAAATTAAATAAATCATAAGTTTGTAACAGCAAGGATTTAGTTTTATTACTACTGTAATAAAGAAATGACCTATAGAGTTGTGAGAAAATTGTGGCATTAAACAAGTGTGTTAAATGATTGAAAGCATGTTAATCCAAATTTAAGTAAGGAAACTCAATATTGGTAGGTTCAACCTGAGAGGTTAAGGATGCTTTATTCTCAAACATGTTAAAAATATCTTTATCATTCTGAAGATCCTTTTAAGCAGAAGTATTAGGCCTGTTGGAATTTCTTTGCCAAGCATTAGCATATGAGATATTATTAGAGATACTATAGTTGGTTGAGTTTGAGGGGTCTGTATTTATAGAACCTACATCATAGAAAATATTATTTTTTATATTACCATTGGCTGAAAATTTTATATTATTGTTGTTTAAAATGTTATTAAATTTTTTAATGTTACTTTTAATGCAGGAAATTCCTCCATTGCAATGATCTCCTATGTGTCTTCAATTTTCCTTCTGTCTTCATGAAAGTTTGGGGTATGGTCCCCAGGAGGTATACTTTTATTAAGATCAATGCTTTCATTCATGAAATTAGCTTTAACTGGTGTTTTTCCATGCATAGGTTGAAAATCTAAAAAGTTCTCAGCCATGCAAATGGCTATTTGTTCAGCTAAATCCATAAAACAATTGTTATCACTATCAAATCCTTCTTCTATGATGAATGAAGACTCCATTCTTAAGTTGAAAGAAAAAATCGTGTTAATAAAAAAAATTTAATAGTTATGAATAAAAAAAACCACTTATATGAGGCAAAATTACTATAAAAGATAGCACCAGAAAAGCAGAGTACTTATCAGGACTGCACTCTCTAGTGAACTAAATCCCAAGTAGTTTCCTTAAGCTATAGTTATTTTCAAACTTGAAGTAAAAATGTATGTGGCTTATTGAAAAATTAATCAATGACATTAAAAAAATTCTAAATGGATTAAAGATAATCCTAAATCTGCTTTTAAAAAAACATTCTGATATATCATTTTAATACTAAATGCAAATTCTGTGACAAAAATAAAATCTTCTAAAATAGTGTTGTATAAACAAATCACTATATAGACACAGAAATGTTGCATGATGGAAGGCATATGAAACTTTCAAAGACTAAATAAACAAATTTTCTAAGTATTTATTTAAAAACAATACTTAATAATTTTATCTTATAAATGATGTATGGTAGATGTCTAATAAAGTAACATATAAAATAATTATAACTAAAACTAAATTAATATTTAGTATCAAGAGAAGAAAAATAGCTGTTACATCATAATAATCTATAAAAAAAACTCTCATTGTTTCTTTCCTTGTTTGATAGCTATTGATAAAACTCTCATTTTCAGTTTCATTTTTTATATGTAATATTAAATTAAATAATTCTAAATGTTGGTAGTGAAGAAGTATTTATGAATCTCAGATTACATCCCTGGAATATTAGCCTCTATTCACTGTATGTGACAATTGAATGTAGACAATTTTGAATAAATGTATATATTAATTAATATCTCCTTCTATGCAGGGAAATATTTTTATCTGTTTTTGATAATCTGTAGTAGGAAAATTATTTCTTATTAAAGAATAAAAAAAATAGTGGTGAACATGTCACAGTGCTAAAGCTATTTAATTAACTCTTTGTGTGATCATTGCATCTTAAACCAAGATGGCTTCAAGTCACTCTAATTCTGTACTTCTTAATGTTACCATTAAGATTTTGCATTATTTTTAAAAGTTAAAAAAAGTTCTGTAAGATGATGCCCTCTCTTGAATTATTTTACAAGTAAAAAATCAATAAAACTGATGTTAAAGGTCTAACAAAAAAAGAAAGTGGTCCTTTCTTGAAGCTGATTTGTTATTAGCTTTTGACAACAAAGAAAATGAATTGTCAATAACTAAGCATTATGATTTTTTTTCTTTCATTTTGAAAATGATAAATGAATGTTTTAGACCATTTTAAAAGTATTTTTTGACAAATTATAAATTATTTTGATAAAATATGCTAAAAATAAAATTATTTTAGAAAAATAGTTAAGACTTTAGCAAAAATTATTTACTTTTCCATAATGTAAAATTGGGGAAAAAATCACTGATGTCAGCAAAACCTTTTGGTTGGTGAATAACGTTCATTTTAGATTTGCCGCTATCAAATATTTTTATAATTATAAATAAAAAACTTATTTTTGGAAAAACTTTCATTCAGTTTCATAACCTGACAAATTATTAATATACTTTTTACAAATGAAACTAAAGTAAATATAATATTAAAAGATGAATATATTTTGATGCTTGAGTTTGTGAGTTGACCAATTAAAAATTTAGACTTTTACCTCACTTGGCCAATAAAATAATCAGCACATGATTGGTTAAAGTTTTTACAGGCATTCACATTAAAAGTTTTTTTTAAGTCATAATAAATTTTTATCCAAATTCTGGAATTATTTAATCATAAACTTAACATATTTTCAAACTCTGACAATTTTATTCCAAAGCTATATATTGTAATCTTGAATGATCAACAATCAAAAGATTCTCATCACTTAATAGTATTGAATTTGCATTTATATATATTATCTAATTTAGTATTTTATGATAAAGTCTGTTTTAAAATCAAGATAACTGATTGTATAGTTTAATTGCTATATCTAAGATAAAAGTTGAACATAAACAAAATGTGATCTGCAATGCATTATTCCTATAAAATATTAACTTATAAATATTTCACATATTTAGATAAATATATAGAAATGCATTATCAAATCTGATACTTTATAGCAAAAATGATAAAAGTAACTAAAATTATCTAAGTATATGATAATTTTTTTGAAGTAAGAAAGAGGATAATGTACTTGTAGTCCTGCAATATAGAAGAGATAAGAGAATTTTCACATAAGCAATAAATGTGTAATCTTGCGATGATATTGAATTAAAAAAAATTAACCCTGCAATGTGTATTGAAAAATGTCTGAAAAGTTAATTTAGATTTTTCAAAACATACTTCAATTGTTATTTTGCTTTTGATTGTTACACCTGGGTCTCGTTTTACGCGATAGATAGGTTCCTCAAAAAACACGCGCAAATGAAATCATGCAAAAATAGACATCACTTACCTTGAAAAAGGGGGGATGTGGTCTGTCATTTTTCAAAATTTGCATAAAAGCAAAGCACCAACATAAAATTACTTTAAAATTCGTGCAAAAAAAAAATAAGGAAATAAAATATGATTAATAAAAAATTTCAAATTTGAAAAAAATTGATACAAGACAAACTTTTTTTAACTATAATATTTAATTTTATTCAAAATAATATATTTTTATGCATAATTTACAGTACAGTAATTTACATTTTTTTATACATATTTTAATTATTATCGCTATTTGCCCAAAAACACGTTCATTTTCAAACTAGTAAAAAATCAGATTCTCATGTGATGTGATGTATTTGGCTTCTCCTTAAACGGAGTCAAGAATATCTCAGCAATTATTCTCACAAGAAGAAATACAACTAGCACCAAGTTCACTCTCATGTTGTGTTAATGGTTTTCTGTTGACAACGATGATGATTTTATTAATTGTTTATGAACTTAGACTTATAATAATAAAAAGACATTATTCACCAGTGCTGGGAAAAATTTAATTAAAACTAACAACTAAAAATTAAATTCTTATTTTTGTCTTTAATTTTCAATTCCGTTTAAAAATCAAATTTTGTTTTACATCACATTAATTTCAAGTCGCCCGTAAGTAATTTTTAAATTGTTAATTACAATTAAAAATCAGATTTCAGGCTCACTGCTATTACTGACCTTTTAAAAATAAACTTGGGGACACTAAATGATTAATAATTGATTATGTTCTTTTTTAAAAAGCAAAAACAGAATGTGATTTAAAAGGCAAAATTAACACGCACAATGTTTGAACAAATTTACATTATAATCTTGTAAAATTTAATGTGTGTATACATAAAATGTGGAAATCATGATTTTAATTTCATTATTGCATAAAATCTTACTATTATAAAGCACTGAAAATATTGAAATTATTAAGATGAAAGTAGAATTCCAATAATGTGCTATTACTTTCAATATAATGTAAGTGCGCAAAATTTATTATTTAAAGTAATAGCGCATTATCGGAGGTCGACTTCCAGTGAAACACAAATCGCGTAACTTCAAAATCATGTTAAATAAGTCCACGTAAAAAGAGACCCAGGTGTATTTTGCATTATTTATATTTTTCAGTGATTTCTTTTTCAAAACGTACTTTGATTGTTATTATTTTGCTTTATTTATAGTTGTCAGTTGCAAAAACATTGATTTTTTAATAACATGCTTGGAAAACATCTGTTTGGGGGTTTTTTTTTTTTGGAAATGTAGTTTGATTATTATTTTTTTTATTCAGTCCATTTGATTTAAATTTAATGAATGTAAGTAGTTTTCATATTTGATTTTGTTTTCATAATTTCATAAGTAATGTGTGGTTGTATTTGTAAATAGTCCAAAATGATGACAATTTGGAAGCTTCCCACTACCGAATTAAATGCCTTCAATGTTTTATTGTTCTGTTGGTGTTGTTTTTACCAAAAAGATATAGGTTGATGAATATGTTTCTACACCTGCAATTTCTTTACTATTCTGAATTTTTTTTTTTTATATGTCATAGCATCGACCGGGAGGCGAACCCACAACCGTCTGCTACCAACTACTTGTTTGCAAGGCGTTTGCGCTGATTTGTTTTGTTTACTTTTTTTGTTTTGTTGTGTGTATTTACAAAAAAAGATATAGGTTGATTAATATTTATCTAAACGTTTTGTCCACCTACAACGCTAATGAAAATTATTAGAATTTTTTTTGTTGTTACTGAGAATTTTTTGTTTAGTTTTGTGAACTTACTGAAAAAACTATAGCTTGATGAATATTTTTTTTCATTTTTTCCCCTGCTTAAAAAGCGCTAGTAAAACTCATATAAATTACATTTATGTATTTTTTCGAATTATTGTTTTTGTTTTGTATACTTTTTTTTTTACTAAAAAATTTCTGTTTTTTAGTATTTTTTTGGAAAAGATCTTCACACGCTTTGCAAACACCTGTTCATTTTGGCAGGAAAATTTCCACTTCGGGTGTTCATTTTCTGTGGTAACGTGAAATTCGAATTGGGTTTTTGTAATGCGATTAATTATTGTTCTTTAATACAGTTTAAGTAGTGTATGTGTATATTTTATCTGCTTTTTGTAAATATTATTTACAAAAAAATATAATTTAGTGATTGTTTTATTGTAAAGTAACATTGGAGTGTTGATTCAATCGTTTTTCACGGGGGGGGGGGGGTAAAAGTTTTAAAACTTATGGTTTGCTATGTAGTTTTTAATAACACCTAGATTTTCTTCAGTTTGGTTGTTCGAACGTGATCAATTCCTCTTATTTATTATAGTAGTAAATGGCATATGAGTATAATTTTTGTAAGTCAATATTATTTAAACAGAATTAGAATTTAGTGATTGTACATAAAGTAAGATTGGGGAGTTGATTCAATCTATTTTCATCTGGGATGTAGTCTTTAAGATATAAAATTTATTATTTAAAATGTATGAATATCACTGCTGCAAATCATATATATGTTTACAATTTTTAGTGTGTGTTAATTTTAGTCCTGCAATAGGCTATTATGTTTGCAGTAACTTTTCATATTCATGTCAACCTGCTGATAACTTTGTAAATCTTTGCGAAAATATTATGTACAAGATCATCCGTGTATAAGTCACTTTTCACGCAAAAAAATCTGACCCAAAAAATTGTGTACAAGATCCATGTACATGTTAATATGGCAGATTAAAATATTTACAAAGTTATCAGTGGATTGATATGAATGCGAAAAGGCCAGCTCGTCAGTCTAATAGCGTATTGCAGGACTAATACTCAAGTATTGAATTTGCATTTATATATATATATATATAATTTAGTATTATATGATAAAATCTGTTTTAAAATCAAGATAATTGATTGTATAGTTGAATTGCTATATTTAAGATAAATGTTGAACGTAAACAAAATTTGTTCTTCCATGCATTATTGTATTATTCCGTATAAAGCATTAACTTATAAATATTTCACATATTTAAATAAATATATTGAAATGCAAAAAAATCTGACCCAAAAAATTGTGTACAAGATCCATGTACATGTTAATATGGCAGATTAAAATATTTACAAAGTTATCAGTGGATTGATATGAATGCGAAAAGGCCAGCTCGTCAATAGCGTATTGCAGGACTAATACTCAAGTATTGAATTTGCATTTATATATATATATAATTTAGTATTATATGATAAAATCTGTTTTAAAATCAAGATAATTGATTGTATAGTTGAATTGCTATATTTAAGATAAATGTTGAACGTAAACAAAATTTGTTCTTCCATGCATTATTGTATTATTCCGTATAAAGCATTAACTTATAAATATTTCACATATTTAAATAAATATATTGAAATGCATTATTAAATCTGATACTTTATAGCAAAAATAATAAAAGTAACTAAAATTATCTAAATATATGATGGGTTTTTTAAGTAAGAAAGAGAATACTATTATTCCAGCAATTTTGAGCCGATTTTATTTCTTTTTTAAAAAAATATAGTAATGTTTTATAACTATATTTTTGATCTTATATTAAAAACTCAAACATTTTTAAAATTTGCAACATAATTTTAAAAAATTTACATTAAAAATTTATTTATAATAACCATTAGGAAACTCCAGCTAAATTATTTTAACATCTATTATTTATAACAAATAGCAGTGAAAAAGATGTCTATTTATCGTAATAAAAGTGAATGTTTTTAAGTAATAAGTTTGAATAATCAGTTTTACAAATATTTTACTAAAAAAAATCGTATGCTTTTAATGGTAATTTATAATTTTAGAGCTTGATTAACACTAAAGAGAAAATTATAAATGTGATATTGTTGGATTAGTTGCGACATAATGGTTTTACTCTAAAAAGATTTAAATGATGAGAAAGTCTTCTAATATGACATTAATTTAACTTATGAAGATAGTGTAATGTTTTCGTTATATAAAACATCAAATGATTTTTAATAGAGTGTATCACTTAGATTCTAAATAAATGAATTTAATATGCTAATAATCAAATAAACGATTCTACAATGTTATTAAACTGCTGTTGATCTTGGCTCATGTAATATATATATATATATTGTAACGATCCGGAGAATTAGAGCTTAACGTCATCTGCACTACAGGGCGCCATCTAGGCATTTGAACCTAGAAAAATTTATAAAGTAGGCAGATATGTAAGTGAAAAAAAATTATTTTTTTTTGATTTAATATATTTTGATTCCGGTCGTTACCCCATTGTCACTAGCTCAGGGAGTAGCAGAGATTTATATTTATAATAATATATTTTATTAATTCTTATCTAAGAATATTTTAAAAAAGAATAAAATAAGCCACTGCCAGTAATTGACACATAAAATATTTATTTATGCATATATATATATAAAATTTAGCATTATTATTTTATATGTTTACTTTAGCATTTAACTACATTTATAACTTTTATTCTAGATTTTAATTTACATTTAATTTTTATAAGTTTACATTTTAATTTAGTTTGCACAAATAGATTTATGAAAGTTTGTTTTATAATGTTGAGTACAGATCGGTTACATAGATTACATGGTTAAAAACATTTCAAAATAAACATAACCGATCAAAATACAAAGTCATTGATATGTCAAGTGCAGCGGAAATACAAGAGACTCATTGGCATTCATCGTAAGATGCCACAAGACACCAATAACTTAAAAGACATCCAAAATAAATACATCTTAGATACTCACTGTAAGGTATCAGTATTTACTGAATGTCTATATAGTTTGATCAAGTATGAAAACCAAAAACATAATTAACCGATAACGAATCCATGCAACTTCCATACCCAACTTAAATTTAATGCATTTTTATTTAGAATGTCCAGTAAGAATAGACTACATAGATTTGCATTTATAAGAAAATATTCTATCCTTATTTAACCTTAGGCCAAAAGTTCGTATTCAAATCAAGTTCAATCCATCTGATATATCGACGTATTCAATGTAATATGACTACAACAGCACAAATAGGTTAAAAGAAAAAATACCTTTCATCAGATAGAAATACTACATCTATCTAATGATAAGAGCAATAAAAAAAAAACTCCATAGGAAGGAACTGCAGTCATTTTGCTGACTTACGATCGCATTCTCTAGGCAAGAGGAAGTGTGCGGCGTATACAAGCGATTCTGCCCGTAGCGAATCTTACATTACATCTACTAACTACATCAATATATCCAATCCATTGACCCAATTCAACAATGACACAAATAACCTAAGATTAACCTCCCCTAATATAACTTTATAAATCTATACAGCCATTCATGCCCAACTTAAGATTATCATTGATATATTTTAATTTATCAGAAAACAGAAATCATAATAAAACTTAAAGAACAAAAAATATATAAATGAAAATGATTTTACAAAAGAAATACATCAAATAACATTTTAACTATTTTAGTCAGATAGGAAATTCTTATATTTATAAATATTGAAAAGTTTAGTATTTAGAGTTCTTTTGTTTAGAAATGTTCATAAATTATATATTTCTTACTGTATTGAAAAATGTCCATTTTCTCTGATTTCTGGTAATGGAAGGTATTAATCCCACGAAGTCATAAAGAGATCAGTGTGCATTTAATTGCTGGTCCTTTATGGTTGATGGTATTCTTCCAAGTCTTGATGTCCTGTGGCCCGCAATATCGGAAAACGATGTTTTTATTTTTTTTGAACAACTAAAGGAATTGAAAGTGCGTCTTTCAATCCCTTCTCCTTCAACTCCACACTAACACCTATAGTCACATCGCAATAACTAATTAATTCTTTTATTTTCAAACCTTTCCTTTTATAATAATTTTGTGGATTAACTCAACATTACGTCATGATGGTGAAAACCTTTTCGTTGAGGTCCAATTTTCCGATGGATTTCTTTCACTTGCTAAAAGTTTCTATTGTTTTCCTATCTGACCGTTGTTTATACATTTAAATGCCCAAGGGCATGTTCACATGGACTAATTAAAATAATCATTTCCATTTTTCAATAACATTAATTAATTTGTTTTCAAACTTAAAGATATATTTTTATCTTTAAATCTTTACTGAAAATTTAGTTTTAAAATACTTTTTCTTTAATAAAGTTTTCGTTTAATAAATTTTTTTCATCTATGCGATTTATATATGGGAGTTTAAGATAAAATTAATTTTCAATTTTTAATTCTTAAAAAGGAAGTTTTATTTGCGAACTTTTATTCTTTTCATTTTTACTAATAAAAAAACAATGTAACGTACATATGTGCCCGTTACATATCAGTAAACTTGTTTAAAAAAAAATAAACAAAAAAAAATATTTTACTTAGGGTTAGTGATTACGGTACATGATTAACGAAGACATTTACAAAAACATCCAGTTAGTAATTTTACAAAAAGACTATATACAAAAAAAGAAAAATGTTGACCATCGCTTTCCTAAGAACCATCTGCATTTATACCTCCTCCCCCCATGAGTTCTATTTTATCTATATTTGATTTCTAATGAACGGCACGATAAGCAAATTATATAAATTATTTATTTAAGAAAGTTGCATTGAGATAAATATGTTTTAAAAAATAATGGGTTTAAACATGTATATTTGCAGCACAATTATAAATACCACCAACTTATTTATAACTGATTGAAATGCATATATAGGGTTACACTGAAGTAATTCCCAAAGGTACTCATCATAAGGCACCACATTTCGATCATAAACTTACGTGGCAGTGTGCGCCTATACACGTTAAAGCATAATATATATTAACAAACAAAAAAAAACATATTAATTGCAACCTTTTGACTTTCTTTTTACTTAAATACAATTTAATATTATTATTTTCTCGTGTTTAATATATGTGCTATTTCTTTCTGGCAGTGCTTTTATAAGATTTAAAGTATCCGACTTTATGTAAACAGATAAACATATTTCATTTTGAAAAAAGAAATTTACTCAGGGTATACGTGGTTTTTATTAATAGATTGGCCCAAGTTGGGTGGCCAGTTGTAACGATCCGGAGAATTAGAGCTTAACATCATCTGCACTGCAGGGTGCCATCAAGGCATTTGAACCTAGAAAAATTTATAAAGTAGGCAGATAGGTAAGTCAAAAAATTTTTTTTTTTTTTTGGTTTAATATATTTTGATTCCGGTCGTTAGCCCATTGTCACTAGCTCAGAGAGTAACAGAGATTTATATTTATAATAATATATTTTATTAATTCTTATCTAAGGATATTTTTAAAAAGAATAAAATAAGCCACTGCCAGTAATTATCACATAAAATATTTATTTACGCATATATATATATATATATATAAAATTTAGCATTATTATTTTATATGTTTACTTTAGCATTTAACTACATTTATAACTTTTATTCTAGATTTTAATTTACATTTATTTTTATAAGTTTACATTTTAATTTAGTTTGCACAGATAGATTTATGAAAGTTTGTTTTATAATGTTGAGTACAGATCGGTTACATAGATTACACGGTTAAAAACATTTCAAAATAAACATAACCGATCAAAATACAAAGTCACTGATACATCAAGAGCAGAGGAAATACAAGAGACCATTAGCATTCATCGTAAGATGCTGCAAGACACCAATAACTTAAAAGACATCCGAAATAAACACATCTTAGATACTCACCGTAAGGTATCAGTATTTACCGAATGTCTATATATTTTAATCAAGTATGAAAACCAAAAACATAATTAACCGATAACAAATCCATGCAACTTCCATACCCAACTTAAATTTAATGCATTTTTATTTAGAGTGTCGAGTGTGAATAGACTACATAGATTTGCATTTGAAAGAAAATATTTTATCCTTATTTAACCTTAGGCCAAAAGTTCGTTTTCAAATCAAGTTCAATCCATCTGATATATCGATGTATTCAATGTAATATGACTATGACAGCACAAATAGGTTAAAAGAAGAAATTGCCTTTCGTCAGATAAAAATACTACATCTATCTAACGATAAGAGCAAAAAAAAAACTCCATAGGAAGGAACTGCGGTCATTTTGCCGACTTATGATTGCATTCTCTAGGCAAGAGGAAGTGTGTGGCGTATACAAGTGATTCTGCCCGTAGTGAATCTTGCATTACATCTACTAACTACATCAATATATCCAATCCATTGACCCAATTCAACAATGACATGAATAACCTAAGATTACCCTCCCCTAATATAACTTTACAAATCTATACAGTCATTCACGCCCGACTTAAGATTAGCATTGATATATTTTAATTTATCGAAAAACAGAAATCATAATAAAACTTAAAGAACAAAAAATATATAAATGGAAATGATTTTACAAAAGAAATACATCAAATAACATTTTAACTACTTTAGTCAGATAGGAAATTCATATATTTATAAATATTGAAAAGTTTAGTATTTAGAGTTCTTTTGTTTAGAAATGTTCATAAATTATATATTTCTTACTGTTTTGAAAAATGTCCGTTTTCTCTAATTTTTTGTAATGGAAGGTATTAATCCCACAAAGTCATAGAGAGATCAGTGTGCAGTTAATTGCTGGTCCTTTATGGTTGATGGTATTCTTCCGGGCCTTGATGTCCTGTGGCCTGCAATATCGGAAAACAGTGTTTCATTTTTTTGAACAACTGAAGGAATTGAAAGTGCATCTTTCAATCCCTTCTCCTTCAACTCCGCACTAACACCTATAGTCACATCACAATAACTAATTAATTCTTTTATTTTCAAACCTTTCCTTTTATAATAATTTTGAGGATTAACTCAACATTATGTCATGATGGTGAAAACCTTTTCATTGAAGTCCAATTTCCTGATGGAATTCTTTCATTTGCTAAAAGTTTCTATTGTTTTCCTATATGACCGTTGTTTATACATTTAAATGCCCAAGGGCTTGTTCACTTGGACTAATTAAAATAATCATTTCCATTTTTCAATAACATTAATTAATTTGTTTTAAAACTTAAAGATATATTTTTATCTTTAAATCTTTACTGAAAATTTAGTTTTAAAATACTTTTTCTTTAATAAAGTTTTCGTTTAATAATTTTTTTTTCATCTGTGCGATTTATATATACGAGTTTAAGATAGAATTAATTTTCAATTTTTAATTCTTAAAACGGAAGTTTTATTTGTGAACTTTTATTATTTTCATGTTTACTAATAAAAAAACAATGTAACGTATGTATGTGCCCATTACAATATATATATATATATATATATATATATATATATATATATAAGTATAGAGAATTTGAACTCAGATTTTCAAGCACCTTTCAACTATCCACACTATCTCATACAACTGATACACATGACTACACACATATAGAAAAGATTAATAATCACCAATATACGTATTTCATGCTAAACCAGCACTCATCAGTTGGTACAGATTATCCTCCCTCACACATATATACACCTGGGTCTCTTTTTACACGGACTTATTTAACATGATTTTGAAGTTACATGATTCGTGTTTCACCGGAAGTCGATTTCTGATAATGCGCTATTACTTTAAATAATAAATTTTGTGCACTTATGTTATATTGAAACAATAGCACATTATTGGAATTCGACTTTCATCCTGGTAATTTCAATATTTTCAGTGCTTTATAATAGTAAAATTTTATGCAATAATGAAATTAAAATCATGATTTCCACATTTTATGTATACACATATTAAATTTTACAAGATTATAATGTAAATTTGTTCAAACATTGTGCGTGTTAATTTTGCATTTTAAATCACATTCTGTTTTTGCTTTTTAAAAAAGAATGTAATCAATTATTATTTTCTTATTAATGACACTAATCATTAACGTGCTCTTAAATTCCAACGAGAGCTAAATGGTTGTATGTCTAGATATTGTGAGCTTCGTAAACAATTAATAAAATCATTGTCTCAAAGATTAATTACTAATTATGTTGTCACCAGAAAATCATAATAATTAAAATGTGTATAAAAAATGTAAATTACTGTACTATAAATTATGCATAAAAATATATTATTTTGAATAAAATTAAATATTATAGTTAAAAAAAGTTTGTCTTGTATCAATTTTTTTCAAATTTGAAAATTTTTATTAATCATATTTTATTTCCTTATTTTTATTTTTTGCGCGAATTTTAAAATAATTTTATGTTGGTGCTTTGCTTTTACATGAATTTTGAAAAATCACAGACTGCATCCCCCTTTTTTCAATGTAAGTTACATTCTTTTTGCGCGATTTCATTTGCGTGTGTTTTCTGAGGAACCTATCTATCACATAAAATGAGACCCAGGTGTATAATCAATACTCAGTTTATATTAAGATAGTAAATCTTCATACTTTAATGGACAGGCTTCAATCCACTGCAACCTCCAACTTGGGATGGACAGGATACAAGCTTGATATGTAAATATTTGAAAACCTGGCACTTTTCATAAACCTGGGAGCTTAATTGTAAGTATAGAGGATTTAAACTCAGATTTTTAAGCACCCTTCAACTATCCACACTATTTTATACAACTGATACACATGACCACACTCATATAGAAAAGATTAATAATCACCAATATACGTATTTCATGCTAAACCAGAACTCATCAGTTGGTCCAGATTATCATCTCTCACACATATATACATATAATCAATGCTCAGTTTATATTAAGATAGCAAATCTTCATACTTTAATGGAAAGGCTTCAATCCACTGCAACCTCCAACTTTTCAGCCATCCATATCATTAAAAATCTGTTGATGAAAACTCAAATCCTATGCTGATGCTAATATTATTGTCATGCTCATGTTGACCTGAAGTTACTCTGACCCCTCATGTATAGAACAGTATCCATTAAATACATATAAGAGGTATGGACAGTATACAAGCTTGATATGTAAATATTTGAGTTTTCATCATCAGATTTTTAATGATATGGATGGCTGAAAAGTTGGAGGTTGCAGTGGGTCAGAGTGACTTCAGGTCAACATGGGCATGGCAGTAATATTAGCATCAGCATGGGATTTGAGTTTTCACCATCAGATTTTCAATGATATGGATGGCTGAAAAGTTGGAGGTTGCAGTGGATTGAGGCCTGTCCATTAAAGTATGAAGATTTGCTATCTTAATATAAACTGATCATTGGTTATATATCTATGTGTGAGAGATGATAATCTAGACCAACTGATGATTGCTGGTTTAGCATGAAATATGTATATTGGTAATTATTAATCTTTTCTATATGTGTGTGGTCATGTGTAGCAGTTGTATGAGATAGTGTGGATAGTTGAAGGGTTCTTGAAAATCTGAGTTCAAATCCTCTATACTTACAATTAAACTCCCAGGTTTGTGAAGAATGCCTGGTTTTCAAATATATATATATGTGTGTGTGTGTGTGTGTGTGTGTGTGTGTGTGTGTGTGTGTAAAATATAGTAATAATAAAAATAATAAATATAACCCTGATTGACTATTACCCACAGATTGTGTATAACTGTTATTCACCATTATATTTATTTATATATATAAACTTTTATACTTTGGTATTGATTGTGATCTTTTAATATCAATACTATCAATAATTATTTACAGATAAAATCACTCATAGAGCATATTAAATAAAACTTTCTGCTAAAATAACAATATATTCTAAATTGCACTCTGTTTAAAATTAGAATAAGAGCATCTTAGAATATACTGTTATCTTAGCAGAATGTTTTATTCAATAAACTCCATGGGTAATTTTATGGTAAAATAAATAATTATTGATGCTATTAATATTAAAAGATTAAAATCAATAACAAAGTATAAAAGTAGATATATATAATATACAAACAAACAATTTAATGGTAAAAAAAATCTATTTTTAAATTTCAATTAGGTAATAATCGTCAGCTTTAACTGAATTTCAAATTTTAGATGTTATGTAATTCCATAAACTGTGTATGACCATATTTGCAACTTGCCTATTAATAACATTATCTTTATATTTATCTATTAAAATTACCTCTTTAACTTTTCCACTTTTTTATATTGGACATGGGAATATGCTTATAATTTGAATAGTGTACATTACAAACTGTAACTGATTTAAATTTTCAGAGTTACTTGATGAATTTCAATTTCAAAATGAAATGTGCAGTAATGTGGTGATTGATGATTTTCTTTATGCATTGATATATGTGTACAATTTATATATATATATATATATATATATCATTAAAAGCCAATCAACACTTATACAATCCCAATATCAATAACAATCAACAATTTTAAACTGTTGTCAAGGCAACTTCTTTTTAGATATATGTTATTAAAAGGATGTTGCCTTGACAACAGTTTGAAATTGTTGATTGTTACTTATATTGGAATTGTCTAAGTGTTGACTGATTTTTAATGATATATATATATATGAGTCTGTGTATGTATGTGAAAGGTAAAATAGTTGTTTAATTAATCTATGGCAAATCAAAAGGCTTTCGAACAATTTTTTAATGAGGAATAGCAAAAGAATTTAGTGAGTATAGTAAGGATTTAAACATTTTAAATCTTGTTTTAAAGTTTGGCTAAAAATAATCAGTCACTCAATAACTAAGTTAGCTATAGACAATTAAATAAAAAAGATTCCAAACACTTTGAAAAAAGTTAAGTTTACTCAACATAGATTTGAATCTAAAGAGATAGGCATTGCAATCAAATGCATAGCCATTAAACATTGAAAGAGTTCTCAGTTAGATTTTATAGAATCTAGGTTTTTTAAAGATTCTTAAGTACAATTTTATATGAAAGATTTTTAACTATGATATTATAACCTTTAACATATATAAATTTATTTATAGATAAAGTATTGGGGGGGGGGGTTAACAAATTTGATTATATTAAAGAAGTCTTTCAGGTAACACACATGGCTCATTTTATATTTTAAATGTCCATAAAAATTCGTTGTTATTCAAGATATCTTCAGCTAGCTACATCCTAACTTCCATACACTACATTCACTCACACACATATATATTTATGACTGTAAATTCTTATTTATTATATATATATATATATATATATATATACACAAATATTAATTTCATCATAGATTATGGATAATAGACTTCTTAACTACAATTAATAATCTATTTTATTAAATTCATTCCAAAAAAAAAAAAAAAAACTAAAGTCATTTTTAAAATTAATTCTACCACTTTTCTATCAAAATAAAAAGATCTAAAATATTAATATTTGTTTTTGATAGCAGTTCATTTATTTATTCAGATTTTTGGTCCACCTTTCGGTTCTCATCTGACCCTTTGTGTCAGCCACGGGTGGTGTGATTTCTAGCTAAATTTCTAGAAATATGCCATTTCCACGGCCGTACCCAAGCCTTTAAGCATTCTTTCTAAAATAAATCCTAGAAAGATTGTTAACTCGGAGTTAAGTCTTGTTTCTACACTAAAAGGTAGAGTGTTAACTCAGAGTTAAGTCTTCTGTTTACGAAAGAAAGAGTGTTAACTTGGCTTAGCGGCTAATGGTGTGGATTTTCCGATGCTAAAAGCAGAGGAAAATGCCATAGTTGTTTGTGTCACACACTATATTGTAATGCTGTGTTATGTATTTTATGTAACAATATCGTATGAGGGTGTGTTAATTTGATCATGTCAAAAGTATTTAAATTTTCATCTGGTCCTTTTTTTAAGACGAATTGATGTACTGTTACCTTTTAACAATTTAAACAGTGTCATGATTGTTCCTCGTAAAACTATAAGTCTCCTAAATTCTCGATTAGGGTGGGGTAGCATAAAATTTTTAAACGATCACACTTTGAGTCATGTTTTAGTGAGAAATTTTTCGAGACCAAGAAGATGGCTAACTCAAACAACAGAAAACTTAAAAAGATGGGAATTGCCAGACAAGGAAGCCAGCACTGGAATATTTCTACAGCAGAAAAAAAACATCCTGCTGCTGAAAGAAAAGATTGGATTGTGCAGCAAATATATGCAGATTTGAGGTCCAAAAACATCTTTTGACTTTCATTTGTAAGTCTCGTTGTGGCTGACGAAAATGTTAATTTCGTAAAGGCAAGCTTGTTTGAGGGATTCCAAATGGCCTTCGTCAAATGTCAAAAATAAAAGAAGTAACTTCAATTTTTATTTTAAACGTACATCCCTTCTTCTCCCAATAATTGTTGTCATCAGCAATCAAATGTCAAATAAAAGAAGTAACTAAAATTTTTATTTAAACATAGCCCAAAAAACCCTTCTTCTCCCAATAATTGTTGTCGTCGGCAATCAGACGGTCAAATAAAAGGAACGTCAATTATTCTTTAATTGTGTAGAAAAAACCCCTCCCACTAATTGACATCGGCAATTAAATGTAAACCAATCAAAGTAAGACCATAAATTATTAGTTAAACATAATTACTATTTGAACATACACCGAAAAAGACCCGCTCTTTTCAATCAAAATTAAAGAAACAACAACTATTATGTCCCATTGTCAAACCGAATATTATTTGGGAAAACCCAAATAATTTATAAACGAAAAAAAAAATAAAGTCATATTGGTTGTCAATCAAATGGTAACCGATAAAAGTCACTTAAATTTTAATTTAAACAGACACGCAAACAAAAAATTCTTTAATCGTACACAAAAACACCCCTTTCACTAATTATTGTCGGCAATCAAATGTAAAGTACTAAAAGTAAGGTAAAGCAATTATTTTTTAAACATAACCCAAATTACTATTTGAACATACACCAAAAAAGACCCACTCTTGTAAATAAAAATGAAAGAAACAACAACTATTATTGTCCTGTTGTCAAAAATATTAGGTTTTGGGCAAACCAAAACCATAATTTATAAATGAAAAAAAAAAAGAAAGTCAAATTGGTTTGTAAATCAAATATAACCGGTAAAAGTAACTTCAATTTTGATTTAAACATACATAAAAAAGCAACTCCTTTTTCCCAATAATTGTTGTTGGCAATCAAATGTAAAATAAAAGGAAGGTAAATTAGTATTTAATTATCACTCCAAAACACCCACTCCTCTCACTAATTATTGTCAGCAATCAAATGGATACCACAACTAAAAGTAACATAAACTACTATTCTTTAAATGGTTACACCCCTTCTCCCAATAATTGTTGTCTACAATCATACATACAAAAAAACATCCCTTCTTCCAATAATTATTGTCGGCAATCGAATGTAAACCAAAGTAAGACCATAACTTATTATTTAAACGTAACCCAAATTACTATTTGAACCTACACCGAAAAACACCCTCTTGTCAATAAAAAATTAAACAAACAACAACTATCATTGTCCCATTGTCAGAAATATTTATTTGTAGAACCAAAACCATAATTTATAAATGAAAGGGAGTCAAATCGGTTGTCAATCAAATGTAAACCAATAAAAGTAACGGTTTTAATTCTTATTTTAAGCATACACACATGAAAAAAAACACTTCTCCCAATAATTGTCAGCAATCAAATGTAAACCTGTAAAAGTAACGTAAATTATTATTTAATCATACACAAAAACACCCATCCCACTAATTGTTGTCGGAAATCAAATGGAAACCTTTCAAAGTAACGTCAATTATTATTTAAAGATTCATCAAAAAACTCTGTTCTCTCTTAAATTTTGGCAATCCAATTTTACAAAAACTGTAATACTATTTTTAAAAAAACACAAATTACTATTTGAACACACACCAAAAAAGACCCTCTTGTCAATAAAAATTAATAAAAAAATCAACTATTATTATCTCATCATCAAAAATATTATTTGGGAAAAATAATTTAGAAACGAAAAAAAGTAAACTTTGCAAACAAACAAACAAACAAAAAAAAGTCAATATTAATAGAGAATCGCTAGCCTGGGAACTTTATATTAATGTGTTTTTTGTTAGAAATCATGCCACCTGCAGCTGACATGAAGGATCAGATGAGAACCACCTTTCTTTTAACACTTTACATGTAGCCTTGAAAATTTTAATGAATAACATTAAGTCTGTTGATATCATATCTATAATAATAGGTATTTTTAATATAGAGTATCCTGATCAAATATGCTTGTTTTAGATGCTTTATTGATCCTTGACAGATTTGTAAATCTAGTTTCATAATAACAAATTATAATTAAAGAAGGATTATATAATAAATTCAACGTATTACCAAATTTGATATAAGTTATTACCATTTTCTTTTGCGGCTTTTAAAGTTCAAAAATGTTTGTCTAAATCACAGTCTTTTTTCACTGTCTGACATCTTACATTGTTTTTGTGGAAACAAGAATGCAAGTGATTATCTTTTTCACGTTATTATAGTAGATTTTCTATATTGAAACTTGGTGATGCAAAATATATATAACAAAATTCATTTTCTTTTCAAGTTGCAGAGAGATATATTGAGATTCACTTGCTATTATTGCTTTTACTACTTTTGCTCTTTGTGAAATTGAACTAAATTTAAATTCTAATAGCCATTCCTTTTAAAATTATCTCTAACACTTGTTTTGGCTTTGCATGACTCACATAAACAAAAAATATAGTACATCATACTTAAGGCAAATTCTTCTATTGAAAATCTCATTAGTATCTCATTTATCAGTAAAAATGCAATAACTTGGAGACTGTTTTCAAATCATCATTTGGATTAAATACAAATTTTGAATTCTAGATCATGATTTAATTTTGAATTATATATTGTATCATGCTTATGCTATAGCAGTGGTTGATACTTAAGCTCAATGAATATGATTAATAAATTTGGCTTTAATGTATTAATGATATAACAATCACTTGCATAATTAGTATGTAAATACAACTACTTAAACTGTTTTAAAAAGAACTAGTTTAACCGATGCTTGAGATTCTATTTAAAGACGCTGCTGGTTATAACAGTCAGAAACCTCCTTTTCGGAAAATTTCGCCAAATTCAGCCGAGTTTTTATTTGCTCTTATTATAAAGCAACTAACACTGCCACGGGATCTTCTCGCTGGATACGCCAGTAGTTATTTAAGAATAGAATGTTTATCTATTCTGGTTTCTCTTCAGAGCAAATAAATTTTTGCTCTTTTATTATTAAATCAAAGATAATATTTTTATTATTTTCGTTGACGACGAACAATAAAAATATCAGGTTTTTTTTCTCTTTGATACAATATTTATTTTAATGAAAACATGATAAATAATTTTATATAGCTAAAAGTCGAAGAATGGATTTTATATTTAAATAAAACTTTATTTTATTTTTTTTGTAAGTTAGTTTTTAATAAATTGGATACAATTTCATATGTTTTATTATACTCAAAACAATCCTACATAACAATTTGACTTTTTTGCACTTTTTTACTTTCTTAATATATACAGAAAATCCTATAAAGACAATATTTTGTTGGTAGGATAACTTTAGACCAAAGTTTATCAACCATAAAATATTTCATATACTAGTCAATATTTTTTATTGTCAAATAACAAACACATTTAGTGAACGATATATAATTAGTAATTTTCTAATTACCTCAGATAACCAGATTTCAAATGAATTAAACCCAAATTAAATTTATCTGGCTGTCAATCAAATGTGCCCAATTTACAATTACATTATTTCGCATTACAATTAGTTACAAATAATTTTCAAAAACATTTGATCTTTTAAGTTTGATTCTATAATAAAAAAATAGTTTAAGGTGCACCTATATCATAAGTGAAACAAGTATATAGAGAAATTTATTTAAGCTTAGATAAATCAATTTATACATTCACATGCTCACTTATAAAACTTTAAGTTTATATATCTGTAAAACAGTAGTAAAAACCATTTCTTAAAATATTTTAAATTATAACTTTTAAAGTATTAAAATAAATAACTGCATTTATGCTATCTTGACATCTTTTTCCTTTAATGTTATAAAATTTATTTATTTATTTCAAAATTGTTTTTCTTTTTTGTTTTCTTTTCCACAATTTTTTTAACCAAGGTAATGTACCTAAAATGAATATGATCTAAATGACCTGAATATATCTATATATATATATATATATTGTAACGATATTTATCAATTGCCATTTGTATCAATATTTATAAATTAATATCAATATGTATTTGTAATTATTAAATTAATATAAAAGATATGCATTTGTAACTATAATTTGTAACTATTTTAATATGTCACATTTGTAACTATAATAAATATTTAGATAGGGAAAATTATTAATTATTAGATATATGCCTATCCAATCTGTACCATTTGTAACTATATTAATTCATCATAGCATAGATAAAGAAATTATAGAATCACTGTGCCACTTGAAAATATCAGCATTAAAGATTCTTGGTATTTATTTATATATTGGGGCAGTCATCCGAACAATAAAACATACTGGCCATTGTCATCTAATAAAAATAATATTAAATATAGCAACTGAATAAAAGTACCCACTGTGAGATTCCTGGAGTGCCTTATGCTTATCTCCAATACTAGGTTCTTCTAACAAAGAATCCTTCCTATTCTTCTTTCTAAATATATAAGACCATTCATGGTCATATGCACACACAGGTGCTATTCATGACAACTTATAAAAAAAATATATTTTATAAAACTAATATTATGAAGTTGGAAAGGGATGGTATCACTCTTTATTCAGTTTAGCTAAGTACATGTGTTTTCCCATGAGCGCCATTAGATTGTTTTCAATCTAGATAAGTATCTATTTATAGTGTACTTGAGTTCAAACTCATTCAGTACATATTTATTACACATGACTTGGATGACTATTGAACAAAAATGACATTCTTACATTTTATCTATATTGATAAAATTACAAGATCCCAATATTACCAAAGTTTATACTATAGATCAAAGATTCTTATAGACATTGCTAGCTCCTTAGCGTATATTGATGAACAGACATGTATAATCCTATTAATGGCTTCCAAACAAGCATGTGAAGACCATTATTGATATTGATGGCCATTTAACTAAATTATTTATCACAATAAAGGTAATAATGATGATGATGATAATAATATCATAATAATGATAATAATAGTGATATCACAATAATGATTATAATAGTGATGATGATATCAGCCATGGCTTATCAATAAACTCACAACAATAAATTCATCTTTATAAACTTATAGGCATCTATTAAAGTTATCCTATTTCATACTGGGATTTAATAATACTAATGGTGATGATTGATCATCATGAATCGCTTTGCATAATATTCAATTTTCTATAAACCCCTATTTACTAAAATATATTCATTACGCTAAACATTAAATTTAATGATTATAATTTATTAATGATGATTGATGGCGATCATAACTTTTACATAGTATTATTTGAAACATTTTTTAACTAATAACATGATATCCATCTTTGATGAGGATGATCTAAATTCATGGACACAACACAATTTTAGCTTTCTATGTTGAACTATAATTATCAAAATTTGGCTATTCTCAAGCATAATCTGTAAATACTTAAATATCAACATTCTAGTTTACCTATTATTTTGCGGACACTTAATATTTGCAAGTGATTGCTCAATATATACGAATGGTAATATTTAATAACTGCGAGCAATGATGATGAATTAAAATGATAGAATTAAGACAAAAAAAAAAAACAATATTCTTAATAATAACTCGGAAACCAATTAAGATATATAATTATATTTTATTAACACTACTACTCTTTCTTTCCTTCTTTAAAGTCAAATCGACAATTAAATAAATGGTTTATTACCATATCAATTCAATACAAAAATTAATATAAAAATTTATATAAGTATAAGCAAATAAATTTAATATATAGGTTTGTCATCTTTCTTGATATCTCAAAATAAGCTGACTTAAATCAATATTAAAAAAAAATACATATTCTATAAATGCTTATTTAAGAATTTTCTTACTTATCATATCATAAAATAAATTTCAGGTGTAACTTGTATATGTCATTTCATTTCCATTCAAATGTAATGCCCTACTTTTCAATTTACCATTTTAAACTAATCATATATAACCTATTCTTTAATGTGTTTGGATAAGCAGTTATACATTCACGCATTCGGTAATGTTAACATATATGTTTAAAATGTATACCCATAAATTACATATATAAAAATGTCTTTTTCTTTTGCAACCTTATAGCGAAAGAAAATAAAATACATATATTAATTTTTTAATATGCGACAAGATAAAATAAAAATAAAAAACATTATAAATGCATATATCTATAGGTTGCTCATCATCATTAACATCTGAAGAACAATTAAAAAAAAAACATTTCAACATTACAATATATAATAAAAAAAAATAATGAAAAATTTAAGTTTAAAGATTTAAACTATGTTTGTGCTATGTTGTGAGATATTGCAAATAACTATAGATAAACAAGTCTTTAATGTTTCTGTATCAAAAAAGAAAATTGCTTTGACCAGTAAATTAAGGTTTACTTTTAATAAGTAAAAGAATAAAATCGGTTAAAGAAAGTTCATATTTACCCGTCTACTTTTTACTTCTTATTAATGTCCTGAATTTGAATTTTCAGACTGCTTTTCTTTGCTCACCAACAACAACAACAAAAAAAAAAAGAAAGTTATTGCAGATACTTTTAAGATAATGCTGAATCAATTGACTTTCCTGTTTCTTCAATTCCATTATTATTCATTGTTGATTGGCTTCCTTCTACCATTTAAAAAAAAAAGTTATTATAAGTACTTTAAATAAGTAGGTACCGGTGGATTTGCTTGTTTCTCTTCTTTAAAAAAATAATTGCTGTCAACACTTTAGATGATTGAGGTAAATCAACAAAAATTTTGATTTATGGCTTCAAACTTGGTTCTACATGGATGTTATAAATTTTCTTTTCCTCCTATTTCCTCTTCTCCATTCATTCGAAGGCAATGAGCTTTTAATAAGCCAGGAACTAGGAACAAAGCATTCCATATAGCTTGTGTGGTTGGCTTCAAAATCTATCATTTTGTTGGTTATTACTGGATACATGACTTCATAGACAGATCAGCGATTTTGACTCATTCTGTATTAACCAGGAAGCAGAAAAAATGGTTTAGCAATGCAGAGGCATAGTCTTATGCATAACCAAATATGTTAATATCATTTTTATATAATTATTACTAACTTCTAATAAATTCAATCTTGTTCCATTTCTCTCCTCTTCTTTAATATTGCTGGAAATTGCTTTATATCAACGCACATTTCATTTGCTCTTTTTTTCAACTTTCAAGGAGTGAGAAAAAAAAAATTAAAGCGTTCACTCTCTTTTAAAAAAAAAATCATCAGAGCTTACATTTCTGCTGAAGAATAATAACAAGGAAGGACCGACTGAGTTGAGTCTCAAAATAATAATAATCATAATTTGAGTGACTCTCACTCTAAAAAAATTAATGACCAACTGATCATCTCTCTAAAAAAAATTTATGACTGACTGATTAAAAAATTGTTTTAATCATTTATATCGCGAATTTCAAAAGAAAAAAAAAACATCTGGAAATCTTTATCTTAAAAAAAATCAAAGCTTCACAAATTTGACGTCGGTCAATAACGACTTATAATTGATCGCTATCGTTATCTACATCAAAGCACCTCTTTTATAAAAATAATCTTAAGATACAGATAACAACAAAGCTGGCCATCTATAGCCATCAGGAATAAGTGTAAAAGCATCTTTGTGTTTGTACAGATCTATTCATTGTGTCACACGTGTACATTTTTTTTATCTCTTTAAATAAAGCAATCTTAATTGCTTTATTTCACACTTTTTCTGATTTACTCTATTTTAACAAAATGAAAGTTAAATAAATTTAACACATATTATTTAATAAAAAATATTATATAATAAATCACAAAAAAGAACTGCTTATTCATAATAATAAATCTATACATATAAATCTCTGTATGTATAAAAGAATAAAAAAAAAATTTTTTTTTTTTAATAATTGAATACTATATATATATATATATATATATATATATATATATATATATATATATATATATATTCATACAATATATATATATATATATTCAAACTACCTTAATATCTAAATTGTTTTCAGAACTTGAGTTGGCAAATCGTCCAGAATTTATTGCAATATATGCTACATCCAACAGAAAGTATTCATCTTCATTTTGTAAATAGCTAACTAAATCAAATACTAAACTATAATCAAGTAGTCCATCACTACAAAAAATATTATTATTATTAATATATATTTTAATTATTGCAAAGACATATATATATATATATATATATACACACATTTAATATTTAAATACAAGTATATTGTCTATATTGAACTTAATGTGACTAAAAAGGATTTAAACTCAGACTTTCAAGCTCCATACACCTATCCACTCCATCATTACATGTGACTACATATGAAAAATATAAATAGTCTCCAATATACATGCTGAACCAGCACCCATCACTTGGTCTAGATTACAATTTCCCATATATATATATATATATATTGTAATGATATATAAATATGTCATTACATTACTTGGTCTAGATTATGAGGGATTCCCATATATATATATATATATATTGTAATGATATATAAATATGTCATTACATTAATTTAAAATAAAAACTTAAAAGTTCGCAAATAAAAGTAAAAAACTAAATGCTAAAATTAAAATGTTTGTTAAACGTATATACATTCATACAGAGGCCAAACTTTGAAAATATTTTTTTTAAAAAAATAAATAAGTATTTGAATGTACTTTTTTATAAAAAAAAAAGTACAAGATTTAAAAATAAAAACAGGTATTAATTAATTCTTGTAATCTGTAAATGATTGTTTATAAATTGTTTGAAAAGCAAGCCAGCCTTGGGCTCTTGTATAATTAAAATGATCTGACGAAAGATAGATAAAAAAATAAAGTGAAATTAGCTTGACCAATGGAAGCACTAAGCCTTGGCTCAGACCCTAACAAAAGTGATGGATTAGTGACGTTTTGTTGATTGAATCTGTGTGGATAATATAAAAAGGGAAATACAGTTTTTTCTGACAGTTCCAGCGTTTTGTGTTTGAGAGATATGGTAGGATGCACATACCACACTCTCTATAAAAAAATGAAAAGACTGTGATACCTTGAACCAGCTATTGCCATCTCCAGATCATTATCTTCCAATGGAGGCATCACAGGAATTAAAAGCAGAAACCTGGACTCTTCTACCGTAAGCTATATTGACATGAACTCTAAATTTAAAAATAATTAAGACCTTTCGTTCAAGCTTATGAACTTCCATCTGACTTTTTTAAGTTTAAAATCAAATTAATAATGTTTAATTTTATATGTTTTCCGATTGATAAAAATCATTTCCATTTTTTTTTCTTATTGTATAAATGATTTATTGTTTAAATTTTAAATGATGAAATTTAGGTTGGGTATAGACGTTGCATAGATTCATTAGCGGTTGATTATGTTGAAGTTTTCACATTTGATTAGAATATATAGGTCAACGATGTTAATGCAGGCATCTTACGTTGAATGCCATGGGGCCTTGTGTATTCCCTTTTGCAATTGACATTATCGATGATTTTGTATTTTGATCGATTGTGTTTAATTTGGATGTTTTTGACCATGGAATCTGTGCAGCCGATCTATACTCAACATTTTAAAAACAAATTTATAAAAATAATCTGTGCGAACGTATTTAAATGTTAAATTTAAGTCGGGCGTGAATGGCTATATAGTTTTGTAAAGTTATATTAAGGGAGGGTAATCTTAGGTTATTTATTTCGTAGTTGAATTGGTTCAATGGATTGGATATATTTGTGTAATTGTAGATGTAGTATGACATCTGCTATGGGCAGGATTATATATATACGCCACACACCTTCTGTTTGCCTATGGATGGGTTTGTAAGATGGCAAAGGACTGCAGTCCATTTCTATGGAGTTTTATGTGTATTGTTCTACTCGCCAACAGATGTGACATTCCTGTTGGTGGAGAGACAATGTCTTCTCTAATTCTACTTACTGATCAGATGTACATTCCTGACAGTATAGTATTCTGTGTTGTCGTACTTTCATGCTACATTGAATACATAAATGTATCAGATGGATTGGTGCCGCTTTGATTGCGAAATTTGTTGCCTAGGGTTAAATCAGGGAAGAATATTTTATTTTCAAATGCAGATCTGTGTAGTCTATTCATACCCGACTCACTAAATAAATATTAAACTCATGGTTGTAATTTACTTAAATGTAAAACTAAAGATTAATAGAAAAATCTAAAATGTTGAATTTATTCCTCAAAATTTAAATGTTATTTTATATGTGTGTAAATAAATATTTTTATGTGTTAATTTTATTTTTTTATATTTAAGATATAAAATTTATATTTTATTAGCTCTGCTACTCCACTGAGCTAGTGACTTGGGCTAACGATCTGAATATTTAAATAAAGTGGAAACTTACCAGTGCGTATCTGCCTACTCTATAAATTTTTCTAGGTTTAAATGCCTAGATGGCACCTTGTAGAGCAGATATCATAGTTTGCAGTTAGATTCGATCTTCAGTTGCATTTTCGATCGTTATAACTTGCGCCCAATGTGTGCCGATCTTTAATAAACACGAGTGCCCTGAGAATTTTAAAAGTGAATTATGCTCGTAATATTTTTCCTGAAAATAGTATAAATATATTTGTTGTATTGACGTGGAGTTACAGTTTGAGTTTTTGGTCATAAAGGTACTTCCAGTAAAAAAAATTGTGCATATGTAAATATAAATGCGAGGAATAAAACGTAATAATAAATATAAATCATAATTTTTTTTAAAAAAAGTCTTGTTAAATTAAAATCTAATCGTTCAACTTGCCTAAGTAATAGTTAAAGGTAGGAGAAATAAAACTTGGAAGGGAGGGGGCAGAAATTTAGTTGGTAATAGGGAATCAACAGTCAATTTTTTTAAACATTATATTTGTGTGTAATTACTGTTTTGTCTTGTAAAAAAATGTTTTATCCTTTTGAAATTTTCATATATAATCAATTTGTGGAATGTAATTACTAACACTAAGTAAATTCTTTTTTTTAATGTTTTTGTTTTGTGAGGAAGTTTACTAATATGTAACGATATATAAATATGTCGTTATATTAATTTAAAATAAAAACTTAAAAGTTTGCAAATAAAAGTAAAAAACTAAACGCTAAAATTAAAATGTTTGTTAAACGTATATACATTTGCACAGAGGTCAAACTTTGAAAATATTTTTTTTTAAAAAATAAATAAGTATTTGAACATACTTTTTTATAAAAAAAAAGTACAAGATTTAAAAATAAAAATAGGTATTAATTAATTCTTGTAATCTGTAAATGGAAATGATTGTTTATAAATTGTTTGAAAAGCAAGCTAGCCTTGGGCTCTTGTATAATTAAAATGATCTGATGAAAGATAGATAAGAAAATAAAGTGAAATTAGCTTGACCACTGGAAGCACTAAGCCTTGGCTCGGACCCTAACGAAAGTGATGGACTAGTGACATTTTGTTGATTGAATCCGTGTGGATAATATAAAAAGGGAAATACAGTTTTTTCTGACAGTTCCAGCGTTTTGTGTTTGAGATGTGGTAGGACGCACATACCACACTCTCTATAAAAAAAATGAAAAGACTGTAATACCTTGAACCCGCTATTGCCATCTCCAGAACATTATCTTCCAATGGAGGCATCACGGGAATTAAAAGCAGAAACCTGGACTCTTGTACCATAAGCTATATTGACATGAACTCTAAATCTAAAAATAATTAAGAACTTTTGTTCAAGCTTATGAACTTCCATCTCACTTTTTTAAGTTTAAAATCAAATTAATAATGTTTAATCTTATATGTTTTCTGATTGATAAAAATCATTTCCATTTTTTTTTCTTATTGTATAAATGATTTATTGTTTAAATTTTAAATGATGGAATTTAGGTTGGGTATAGACATTGCATAGATTCGTTAGCAGTTGATTATGTTGAAGTTTTCACATTTGATTAGAATATATAGGTCAACGATGTTAATGCAGGCATCTTACGATGAATGCCATATGGCCTTGTGTATTCCCTCTTGCAATTGACGTTATCGATGATTTTGTATTTTGATCGATTGTGTTTAATTTGGATGTTTTTGACCGTGGAATCTGTGCAGCCGATCTATACTCAACATTTTAAAAACAAATTTATAAAAATAATCTGTGCGAACGTATTTAAATGTTAAATTTAAGTCAGGCATGAATGGCTATATAGTTTTGTAAAGTTATATTAAGGGAGGGTAATCTTAGCTTATTTATTTCGTAGTTGAATTGGTTCAATGGATTGGATATATTTGTGTAATTGTAGATGTAGTATGAGATCTGCTACGGGCAGGATTATATATATATGCCACACACCTTCTGTTTGCCTATGGATGGGTTTGTAAGATGGCAAAGGACCGCAGTCCATTCCTATGGAATTTTATGTTTATTGTTCTACTCGCCAACAGATATGACATTCCTGTTGGTGGAGAGACAATGTCTTCTCTAATTCTACTTACTGATTAGATGTACATTCCTGACAGTATAGTATTTTGTGTTGTCGTATTTTCATGCTACATTGAATACATAAATGTATCAGATGGATTGGCACCGGTTTGATTGTGAAATTTGTTGCCTAGGGTTAAATCAGGGAAGAATATTTTCTTTTCAAATGCAGATCTGTGTAGTGTATTCATACTCAACTCACTAAATAAATATTAAACTCATGGTTGCAATTTACTTAAATGTAAAACTAAAGATTAATAAAAAAAATCTAAAATGTTGAATTTATTCTTCAAAATTTAAATGTTATTTTATATGTGCGTAAATAAATACTTTTATGTGTTAATTTCTGGCAGTGGCTTTTATTCTTTTATATTTAAGATATAAAATTTATATTTTATTATCTCTGCTATTCCACTGAGCTAGTGACTTGGGCTAATGATCTGAATATTTAAATAAAGTGGAATCTTAACAGCGTGTATCTGCCTACTCTATAAGTTTTTCTAGGTTTAAATGCCTAGATGGCACCTTGTAGAGCAGATATCGTAGTTTGCGGTTAGATTTGATCTTCACTTGCATTTTCGATCATTATAATATATATATATTATAACAGCCAAGGATTGTTGACCTTTACCATATCTTCCATACAAGGGTGCCACCAGATCATTGGAACCTGGAAAAATTTATATAGTAGGCAGATACGTATTGGTAAGATCCCAATTTATAAACTATTAGCCCATGGCCCTAGCTCACAGAGTAGCTGAACTTTATAATCTAAATTCTTAATATATACATTTAAGAATGAAAGGATAAATAAATAAACTACTGCCAGTAATATTATGCAAAAATATTTATTATCACACATATATAAAATTGAATTAGAGGAATAAACATTATTATTTTAGTTTAGTTTGTATATTTACCATATTTAAGTTTAGTTCACACAGATGGAGATTCTTATTTATACATTTTAATCTTTTGATAGACATAAATATGCTACATAGATTACACACATAAAACTTGTGAATTCATGCAGCTATTTACATCCAGTTTTAAATTTTAAGCTTTAGTATTTTTTAAAAAAACTAACTGAGCATGTACGTGTATACATATATGCAGCATAACTCCACCCCAAATTATTCTAGGTCTATTATTATTATTGAAAGCATAAAAGGGTTATACTCTTATTGACTTCCTTAAGACACTCATCATGAGGTGTCACATTCTCAAATATGAACTTATAGGAGAGGCTTAGACAAATATATTAAGACACTCAACATGAGGTGTCATATTATCTGGTAGATGCCAAGTGTGAAGGGGTGCACATACATATACACTTAATACATAACATCATTTAATTGAACTAACAATTATACTTATTAATTAGCAGAAATAAATTAATAGAAATGACTGGTTTATGATTACACTTAAAATATTAATAATTGATTAAACATTCCATGTTGGTCAGATAAGAATTTATTATTTAAACTTGGTTAGGTCTTAATTATTAAGAAATGATTCAAAGTTCATTTAGTAAAAGTTTATTATAATTAGAGTTCATGATTTATAGTTTATACATTACATTAAATGAGTTCCCGGTTCCTTGTGCCGATTCCTGTGAAGTCTTCTATTATTCATACTTTCTGTTCATGCCATAGTTATCAATCCAGAGGTGGTCTTAGCTGGTTTGATCCTGGAACTATTTTATTGCAGTATCCATATGATTCAGGGTCTGCAATAGTGCCATTCATATTTCAACAGCCTCTTCATTTGGAAATAGTAAAAGAGTGAAAAGTGTGTCTTTTCCACCTCCTCCTCAAAAATCAAGCTGAAACCATTCTTAATTTGATTTTTTTTTCTTTTTATATTAATCCTTCGGATTCACTAACCATGGTTTACTGTTCTGGTGGTTTTCATTAGGTTCTGAATGTTGGTTGACCTTCACAAAGCAGGTAATGCAATTTTTTTAAAAAAAAAATTATGTTATCTTACCTTTAATTATAAATCTTCCCCAAGAGCTCATTTACTTTAGATTAATTAAAAACAACAATCATTTCTATTTTGTGTTTTAACACAATAGAAAGTAATTTAATTATTGTACATTCTTTATCTTTAAATCTTTAAGTTTTTGCTTAAAATTTAATTTTAAAATACTTTTTTAATAAAGTTTTCTTTTAATAATTTTTCATCTGTGTGATATATATATATATGTTTTGCAAGCGTTTAGTTTTCAATTTTTTAATTCTGACTTTTATTTAATAACCTTTATTTGGTCCATATCATTTTCTCCCACATATATAAATAATAAGTGCTTAGTTTATATTAAGATGGCATATTTTCAAACCTTAATGGATAGGCTTAAATCTTCTTCACCCTCAAAATTTTCAGTCATCCATCTCATTGAAGATCTGGTAATGGAATGCTTGAAACCTTAAATCAGACTGACTCATAATATATAAGACCTTAATAGAGCTTTGAGCATTCCATTCCATCATCAGATTTTCAATGATATGGATGCCTGAAGAATTGGAGGGACAGAGAAGATTGAATCCTATCCATCAAAGTTTGAAGATTTACTATTTTAATGTAAACTGTGCACCAATTATATATATATATATATTATACGGTCTGGAAGATAATGAGTCTTACCATAATCTGCACTACAGGGCGCCACTAGGTTATTTGAACCTAGAAAATTTATATAGTAGGCAGATACGTAAGTTAAAAAAAATATTTATTTTTTTACTTTAAATATTTTGACTGACCGTTGCCACTAGCTCAGTGGAACAGCGGAGATTTATATTTATAAATTCTTATCTAAGAATATTTATAATATTAAAAAAAGAATAAAATAAGCCACTGCCAGTAATTATACACACAAACATTTATTAACACACATAAAAATTTTGAATTATTTTAGCATTACTTTTCCTTTATAATTTAATTTGATTTTAGAATTTAATTTATGTTTTAACTTTTAAAAGTTCACACAGATGAGTTGAATATTTTATTTAACTGTCGAGTATGAATAGACTACATAGATTTCATTTGAAAAAAATATATATCTCTTATATAACCTTAGGCCAAAAGTTCGCAGTCAAACCAACACCAATCTATCTGATATATCGATGTATTCAATGTAGCATGAATACGACAGCACAAAATAACGTACTGTCAGGAATGTACATCTGAACAGCATGGTTAATAGATGACATTGACTCTCAACCAAACAGGAATGCTACATCTGTCAGCAAGAAGAACAATAAAAAAAACTCCATAGAAAGGGATTGCATTTTCCATCTTACTATCCCTTCCATAGGCAAAAAGGGGGGGTGCAGCATACAAATCGATTCTGCCCCTAGCGAATCTCATACTACATCTACTAATTACACCAATATATCCAATCCACTGACCCAATTTAATTACAAAACAAATAACCTAAGATTTACCCTCCCTTAAACTAACATAACATTACAAATCTATGCAGCCATTCATGCCCAACTTAAATTTATCATTTATTACAAGTTGTTTAAAAAAAATCATAATTAAGCTTAAAAGAACAAAAAAAAAATTAAATAGAAATGATTAAAAAAATAAAATACATCAAATAACATTATTAATATTAATTTACTTTGGTCGGATAGGATTCTATTTGTATTAAATATTGAAAGGTTTAGTATTTAGAGTTATTGTTTTGAAAAATGTTCATAAAGTTTTTACAGTTTTAAAATATTCTGCTTTATCCATTGCTTGCCATTTGAACATAAATTCCCATGCTGTCCTAAAGAGATTGGTATTTTGTTGGCTGTTTTATTTATTCATCCAGAGGTTTTTTACTTTAGCTGGTCCTCAATGTAGAAAATGATTTGTCATTTCTCTCTCCTTTTTAGCAGACTTGAAGGGATTGAAGAATGCATCTTTTCAATCCCTTCTCCTTCAACTCCACACTTACACATATCACCACTGCTATCACACATCTCTCCCAGCTCTTTCTTCACACACTAAAATTTATTTTCAAACTTTTTCTTTTTATATTAATTTTGCAGATTAACTCAACATTACGTCATGATGATGGTGATGGTCTTTTCATTGAGGTCTGATTCCCCGATGGATTTCTTTCACTGGCCATTCTGATCCTACTGTTTTTCCTCTCCTATCTGACCTTTGATTATATATTATGAAAGTCTCAAGGGCTAGTTCACTTGTACTAATTAAAATAATCATTTCCATTTTACAATAGCATTAATTAATTTATATACATTCTTGAAGATATATTTTTATCTTTAATTAAATCTTTTAAGTTCTTTTTTCTGAAAATTTAGTTTTAAAATACCTTTTTTTTCTTTTTTTAATAAAGTTTTCTTTTAATAATTTTTTTCATCTGTGTGATTTTATATATATATGAGTTTAAAATAGAATTTTAACTTTTAATTTTTAATTCTTAAAAAAAAAAGAAGTTTTTAAACGTGAACTTTTCAATGTCTCAATTTTTAAAAATAAATAATGTAACAGCATATGTTCCCATTAATATATATATATATGTGTGTGTAATTATATAACTGAATATTTGTAAATACGGTAACTAAATAATTAAAAAAATTTATCCACTTAGGAGCACTTTCGATTATCCAGTAATCTGTGTCAACTAAAGCTTTGAAATGCTAACTTTCCCACAATTCTGTGATCTTAACATTTGCTGCTTGCCTGTTAATTAAGTCATGTTTATATTTATATATTAGCATAATTTCCTTTATTTTTCTTTTATTGTTATTTTTTTCAATTTGCAATATTTTACATTGTTAAAATTGAAGTCAAAACCATAAATACATGATTTATTATGGTCATAAAAAAATATGGATATCAATCCCATATATTTCAAATTATCAAGTAAAGTTTATAAGGAAAATTTATAAAGATATATGTGATGTGGCATTTTACACACCTCCTACATTGAACAAATTAATAAATAACTCCAAAGATAAAACATCATTTATAAATAAAAATTGTGTCATTTATAAATGGATATGTAGGTGTGGCAGTAAATATATAGGTGAATCTAGATGTATGTTGGAAAAAAGAACTAAAGAACACTTGCTATTATTAAAATGTGTTCAGAAATCGAAACAAAATTGCATAGTAGATAATAATATTTCAGCATCTGTTTTTTACGACCATAATAAATCATGTATTTATGGTTTTGACTTCAATTTTAACAGTGTAAAAATATTGCAAATTGAAAAAAATAACAATAAAAGAAAAATAAAGGAGGCTATGCTAATATATAAATATAAACATGACTTAATTAACAGGCAAGCAGCAAACGTTAGATAAACCACTAAACATCACATGATCGTCATTTCTATACTAGCACATAATTGTTGATTACTCTGTTTGGCACAGGGTGGCACTACTGTATGGAGAGTTTTGCCTTTGTTTACAAATGTTAAGATCATGGAATTGTGGGAAAGTTAGCATTTCAAAGCTTTAGTTGACACAGATTACTGGATAATCGAAAGCACTCCTAAGTGGATAAAAAATTTTAATTTAGTTACTGTATTTACAAATATTCAGTTATATAAGTATGTATATTGTTTTAAAAATACAGACATTGAATCATAATATTATATATATATATATATATATATATATATATATATATATATATATATATATATATATATATATATATATATGAGTGAGATCAACTGATGAGTGCTGGTATAAATGGAGTGGATAGATATATGGAGATTGAAAGATCAAACAATATGTTAATTCCAAGATAGTATATAATTTACTTATACTGAATGTTTCTTATATATGTAATTAGAGGGATTTGAAACTCAGAATTTGTCAGTTTTTCAATGAAATTGCTTAGTTATATTAAGATATCAATTCCTCCAACTTTAATAGACAAGTTTCAATTTGCTGGCCCAACCAATGAGTTGTTGGGGATCATGTAGCTTTTCAGCATGTGTGGTCATGTATATCAGTTGTTTGAGATAGAAGATAAATAGACTGAAATATCCTGAGTTCAAATCCTTCTACTTACATATGTAAGAAACATTCAGTATATAAAAATTACATATATATGTTATATATAGAGCTTGCAAAATAAGCTCTTAACAGGCTTTTCAGAATATCCCCAACCCCAGACTGGTTTCTGCTACTGGCATCATCAGTGAGATGCTAGGATATTCAAGCATTAGATTAAAAATAGCAGAACAAGCCCAGAACTTTATCTAATATATAACTATTAAGTAGAAAATTTGAAATTTTCAGATATCCATATGGCTTCCAATCCAGCTATCTAGTTTAAATAGCCATATGAGACTGAACTAAGTTCAGATACACCATATATTAATAGCTTTAACAATATAAAATCACCAAATCCTTAATAGCAAAAAATAAAATTACAAAAAAACAAGTCAGAAATCACATGGCCTAATTTAATAAATTTGTATTTACAAATGTTATATACAGAACTTGCAAAATAAGCTCTTAACAAGCTTTGCAGAATATTCCTAACCCCAGACCAGTTTCTGATACTGCCATAATCAGTGAGATGTTAGGATATTCAAGCATTAGATTAAAAATACCAGGACAAGCCCAACACTTTATCTAATGTACAACTATTAAATAGGAAATCTGAAATTTTCAGCATCTCATTGATGATGCCAGTATCAGAAACTGGTCTGGGGTTGCAAATATTCTACAAAGTTGTCAAGAACTTATTTTGTGAGCTCTATATATGATATTTGTAAATACCAGCTTATTAAATTAGATCACGTGACATCTGACTTGATTTTTTTGTAATTCTGTGTGATTGTTTAACAACTATAATTTATATTGATATGTTAATATTTTAATTATAAAATAGAGCAGAAATCTTATACAATTAACATAAATAATGATAAAACCTCTTATAAACTATATAGATGAATAAATCTTTACGAATCTATATGAAATAAATAAAAATATTTTCTCATTTTCACAAAATAAAATCTATTTTACATTATTCAAAAATTGATATTTATAAACATATATTTGCTTATCCAACATTTGTATATCTTAATTTAATAGTCTATACACAATATCTAGTCAAGTATGTGCATGTAGATCATCGTTGAAAACATTTTTTATCAATATATTCTCTTTTTTAAAAAAAAATCATTTAAGTTGAATACATTTTTTATTAAAAAAATAAAGATTAATAACTATTGAACAAAATTGCTATTTCTAGAATTCTTTAACTTTTTCATCATCAATATCTTGTAATAAAACCAATAAATTAATAATAAAAGGACATTACTATTTCAATCTTTGGTTTGAATGTAAAGTGCATTACTCGGAAATATTTTTTTAAACAGTTCTATCAAATGTGATTTGTTCTTTTCTTCGGATCCACTTTCTGATTCACAATGAAGCTTTTAATGGCATTATTTGCTGGCTCAAATATATTACTTATTCAAATGATGGAATTGAGAATGGAAGATAATCAAAAGCAAATGGAATCGAGAATGAATAATAATTATAAGCAGATAAAATTGAGAATGAAAGGTAATCAAAAGCAGATGTTCTTAAGGCTAAAAGATGACAAAAACAGTGAAATTTAGAGGATGGATACAAACAAATGGAATTAATGATAGTAAAACATTTTGATCAAAAGTTCAAAAAAATAAAACAAACGATAGAAAAAGGATGAAAAGCAATGAGACAGATGATCCTAAAAATGGATGAATGAATGGATCAAAATACTGAAGATGAACCAGATGAATTAGACCAAAAGTTAGTTGATTCTTAATATGTCTATTTGCACTTTACTCTTCCTCAGTATTGACATTTTTCAATATTCTGTTTTTTCATCTTTCCCAATATACCTTCCATTATCCAAGATCGTTTAAGCTTTTTTAACCAAATAGTTATTTAATTTGTTGCTGTTTTTAATAATTCTTTTTAATCCCCTACCAACACTTATCAAAAGTATTAATATATTTGTCAGCTTTAGCAATCCTTTTTATTATATTTTCACATACTAAACCAATATTTTCTCTCTCTATTTTTCTCAAAATACATAAGTTCCAACTTAAATATCTTTTCTCTCATCTTATTATTTTTAAACTAAACTTCAACATATTCATAACCAAATTATGATCCAAGTTTATATCAACACATGGCAGAACATGCAAACCCTTAATAGTATTGGTGTATCTATTCTGAATCAATATATAATGAAATTAATAATGTTCTCTATCTCCTGGAATTTTCTATGTATACAATCTTATATGATTTTTAAAGCAAGTGTTTGCAATCACAATTCTATTTTTCTTTATAATTAAATATTAAAACAAAAGTATCAATTCTTCTATATAATTAAATATTAAAACAAAAGTATCAATAAAATATATGATTTAAGAATCCCAAAAGTATTGATCAATTTAACTTCATTTGATATATTCTTTGTATTTTTAGATGATTAGCTTTACATCTGTGGTAAAAATGAGAATGGCAATAAATAAATAGATAGAGGTAGAAAAAATGATACAGATATATCAATTGAATTGTTGATATGCAAGTTAAGTTGGTATAAATTTGTCTTATTTATTTGTAGAATAGTGATTGGTGTTTGTTTAGATGTTTTTCTGATCTATTTATTCATTGGCATACCTATCTATGTGTAGGTATTATAATTAGTGAAATATGTTTAACCCATAGCCATATCAGTTGCATTTTAGTCAGAATAATTTAGTATTTATATAGTAGCATATGTGTATGCATGTATGTCTGTATCATCCTCTCATTTCATTTTTATATTTAATTACAGTACAAAATATTACATTTACAATAAAACATTTAAATTACAGTGAATATCTTTAATAATTTTGCAAGTATATTTTTTTGATTAATGGATATCTGGATTAGTAAATTATTTAACAAACCAAATAGTATTATCAGCCATTTTATTTAAGAGTTAATTAATATTCATTTATTTTGAAAGTGTAAAATGTGATTTTTTTTATTTCTTTTATTTGGTTTGATTTAATTTAGAAAATCAAAATGATTTTTTTTTTCAAGAAAAGATTTCTTGAATATTGTTTCTTCATTATCTGAGTGCAAAGGGTGGAGTTGACCTTTGGAGGGTGAAATGACCTTTTGATTGATGGAAGGAATATATATTTAACTGATAGTCAGTAATAGAAACTCATTATTATTGTTTCATCCATTGCTTTGTTCATTCTGCTTCTGCCAATTCTTCTATCTCTTCCAGAAATCAAGCCAGTTTAAAATCCAAAGTGAATTTTTAAACATTATTTTCTTTATAAAAGTCATTATGGAAATTCTAGTCACCAGGCAATTTTAAGCAAGGATGACAGGCTAAATTATAAGACAGGTATATTTCTTCATTTCCTCTACTCAGTTAAATGTTAAATTAACACTATCATTATTATTTTTTCTTAAAATGTATTTCTATGCTGATAAATTTAATCTACTTTGTTTGCTTATATCTATTATTACTATTATGAAGAAAATGGAAGTGCATGAACTTTATAATCTTTTAACAAAATTGTGTGGACTTTATAATATCTTGAGGAAATCTATGCAGGACTATTTAACAAAATTTACAATAAACACTCAGCTCAAGTTATATTCTCCTTATATAAAAGTCAGGTTAAAACAGAATAATGAATGTGTACTTTAATATGCTATATTTTAAATTACTACATAATAATAACTCTGTCTATTATTTATGCTTATGACGATAAAAAGTGTTTTTATTAAAAAAAATAAATATGTGACTTACAAAAGATTAATTAATTACTACTATTTATTGAATGTATATGCTTAAGTCAAGTGGAAGGACATTGATGATATTAAATATTTTTTGTACTCCTTGGTGTGTGGATTTATTATAAAATAAAATATTATTGCTTAAGGAATTGCAGATTTTATGTGAACAATTAATTAGAAACAGACCAAAATTAATTATGTATATGCTAACTTATAATTATGAGAAGTAATTTTTTTTCTTTAGGACACCTATTAAAGTTACTGTCGAGTTAAATATTTCCATGATTAATTAAATGATCATTATAAAGAAATATGTGGCTGAAACTATCTTTCCATATCTTTATTATTATAAAAATTTATTACTGCATGTACTATATTAGATAACTCAATTAGCTTTTTTCTAAGAACATTGGAGTAGGCTGAAATTAAATTTGAATTGTAAATGTTTATCATATAGAAATTTGTTTCATGTTTTATGCTTTTACAACATGTACTCGTCTGAAATCATCTCCATTGTCTCTGTGTCATTCAATAAACTTTGGAAAAGAAACTTTGCAAGTGAATTTTTTTTTTTTAAGTTAAAAGAAGAGTGACTTTTATTTTTTATTTGTTGTTATTGATATATCATATATAGCTAGACAGATTTATTATTATGTGTTTTCTTATTTAATTATGATATTTCCTGAACTTCTAAAGCATCACAGATTAGTGTATTTGCAAATTGCAAATACGCTTGTAAATTGTTATTATTTAAATATGATTTTTTTATATATAGAAGGTACATTCATTTTTTTTTTGGTATTTTATTAAAGAGAGGGATTTGTTTTATATATTTTTTATTTTATCTCAAAGTGAGAATTTTTGGGTTCCCGAGTAGCTAATATATGAAAGTAATATTGTGTCAGACATAGTAAAACCTTGTTCATAATAGTTATTGCCATTTAAATTTTTAAAACAGCTGATAGTATGTTATAAGCTAAAAGTTTATATTTTTAATTTATCATTTACTTTACCATAATATTGATGTATTATATAATTTGGAATTATTTTTCACACTCTTATTTATGCGTATGTGTGTCTGTCTTATGCAATTATTTTATTTAATTAGTAAATATTCAGTTGTATAACTGTTTTTCTCTGTTAATCTCAGATAATGTCATATTTTAAAGGAATTGAAGGAATTAGTGATTTACCTGTATGTATATGTATCTTTCAATGTATAGTATAAAATGCATAGACTAGGTATGAGAAAGAAAGTTATTCTTGATATGTTCTATGTTTGTTGGGATGGAGGACTCTCTCTCCTTTATTATATCTTAAGCATGTGCCATGAGTGAAGTATATTCCTGGATTGCACATGTATGCATTATAAAATGATATTTTATGAAGTTAAGTGATATATTTCCCATTGTTCTGGTGGTGAGACAAGTTCCACACAAATAATGTATTTCAGAGTTAGATAGTTGTTAATTTATTAGCCAAGAAGTTATTTAATCCTCATGTGCCTAAATTTTTCTTGAATGCTTATTTTGTATTATCATGGAAACATAGCTATATGTAATTTAGTTTGTAGTTAGATAAATACTCAGATTCAAGTCTTTGTTGAATATTAAATTAGAAGTAGTGCTGTATTTTGTTGGTTGATCTGACATTATCCTTAGTAAAACACTTATTTAATAATTCATAAGTAAATTGGCAATATGTAAAAATATTGATTTTTTTTTAATTATGGCATAAGATTTGACACACACATAATGCAAACAATATCACAAATATGAAAGTATAATACTGTTAAATTTATATATTGGGAAGTAAATATTTTGCATCATATCATATTAACTTACCAAAAGCTTTAAATCATCAAATCATCAGAATGATTTTTTTTTATTTTGAATGCATGAAAAGATGTAGATATTTAAAGGGATTACTTAATTGAGCTATTTAAGTATTTTCTTGACAGCCAAGTTTAATGATTTGTTTTATCTTAATTATTAGTGTGACCTCTCAAAGCTGTATATTGTGCCCACAATATGATATTTAATTTACCCATTGTTGTTTGCTAATAATAAAGAATTTTTAGGGTTAATGAACAGCCCAAAATATATTCAAAGTCAGAATATCAAGGTATTATTTATTTGTTAACTTGTGTTCATAAATATCTAATCAATAAATGATGAAATATGTAATAGAAATGATTTCAAATCCAGGTTAGCAAACTTGTTTGTGAATTTAGAAATTAGGACAAACAATCCCACTGTCAATTAGCTATATCTAATTGAATTTCAAATGTAAATAAATGCTTTGTTTATTTATTCAAAACTGTGTCTCGAGTTGTTCTTATATGCATTCGTATTCCAGTTGCCATGTTCTACACATCTATTATAACATAAGTACATTACTTTGTACATTTGATAATAAATATACTGAAATCTGATAATATTGTTCTCTTGATCCAAACATTATACAAAATGCTTTATCATTTAGTAAACTTATAAAAAGGTCACATATTTAGTTATTATTTAGACAATGATGTGAGATTAAAAGGTACCCTATTTCCTTCGTTATCTAATTGCTAGTCCAGTGAAACATCATCTAATTCATTATTATTATTGTTGTTGTTGTTATTATTATTATTATTATTATTATTATTATTATTATTATTATTATTATTATTATTATTATTATTATTATTATTATTATTATTATTATTATTATTATTATTATTATTATTATTATTATTATTATTATTATTATTATTATTATTATTATTATTATTATTATTATTATTATTATTATTATGATGATGATGATGATGATGATGATGATGATGATGATGATGATGATGTCTCAAAATGCCTTTATTGTCTCAAAAGAATACAACATTAGTGGTTACATAATAAATTAACTGCTACAAATTGATTACATAGCATTCGTCAAATAATGTGTTAGGATTATTCTATTCATTAATAAATTGGCACCCTGGGCATTTTGCTTGTATAATAATATAGGAACGGTGTTGTGTGTGGGAGATTACAGTATATATATATATATATATATATATATATATATATATATATATATATATATATATATATATATATATATTAACAATTATTTTTATTGCCATTACTATTTTAATTATTTATCAATTAATATGATATGTATTTGTAATTATTAAAAAATTAATATCCAAGATATTGTATTTGTAATTATAATTTGTAACTATTTCAATTCCATCATAGCATAGACAAGAAAATATCAGCATTAAAAGATTCTTGGTATTTATTTATATATTGGGGCGTGTCATTTGAACAATAAAATATACTGAACATTGTCATCTAATAAAAATAATATTAAACATAGCAACTGAATAAAAGTACCCTGTGTAAGTTTTTTATGTGCCGCTATGCTTATGCCCAAAATACTAGGTTCTTCTAACAAAAGAATCCTTCTATCCTTCTTTTTCAAATATATAAGACCTTCATGGTCATATGCCCACACTGAACCATTCATGACAGCTTATAAAAAAATATATTTTTTTATAAAACTAATATTATGAAGTTGAAAGAGATGGTATCCTCTTTATTCAGTTTAGCTAAGTACATGTGTTTTCCCATGAAAACGCAAATATAGAATGTTTTCAATCTAGATAAGTAAATATTTATAAAAAACTTGAGTTCAAACTCATTCAGTACATATTTATTACACATGACTTTGGATGACTATTGAACAAAATGACATTCTTACAATATGAAAAATTACAAAAATTCCAATTCCCCCAAAGTTTAAAATACTATAGATCAAAAGATTCTTATAGACATTGCTCAGCTCGTTACCAAAGCCCACTGATGAACAGACATGTATGATCCTATTAATGGTTTTAAGCAATGTGGAAAGACCAATTATTGATATTGATAATACATTTAACTAGATTATTTTATCCTAATAAAAACAATAATAATGATGATGATAATAATATCATAATAATGATAATAATAGTGATATCATAATAATGATTATAATAATTCTGATGTCATAATAATGATTTGATAATGAGTGAATGATGATACCAACCATGAACTTATCAATAAACTCACAACAATAAAAAATCTTTATAAACTTATAGGCGTTTATTAAAATTATCATCTTTCATACTTAGGAACTAATAATAACTAATGGTGATGATTGATCATCGTAAGATCTCTTTGCATAACATTTTTTCTATAAACCCCTATTTACTAAGGCATATTCGCAACATTTAAACATTAAATTTAATGATTATAATTTATTAATGATGATTGATAAGCGTCATAACTTTTATATAGTATTATTTGAAACATTTTTAACTAATAACATGATATCCTTTTTGATGATAGAGTTTCAATTCATGGACTTATTACAATTTTTAACAGGCTATGGAGACTTATCCCAAAATTTGGTTATTCCAAAAAACAATCATAAATACCCAAATTCCCAGCATTCTAACTACTATTGACTGGGCAAACAAAATATTTTGCGAAGTGATTACTCAATATATCGTGTGGTAATACTTTTTAATAACTGCGAGCAAAAATTAAGACAAAAAAAAAGCATAATATTCTTAATAATTAACACCCCATTAATTAAGATATATAATTATATTTTGTGCACTACTACTCTTTCTTTTCCTTTAAAGTAAATCGACAATTAAAAATGTGGCTTATTAATATAAAAAATTTATATAAGTATAAGCAAATAAACTTAATATATAGGTTTGTCATCTTTTTCTGATAATCTCAAAATTAATTTTAACTAAATCAATATTAAAAAAAAATACATATTCTATACAACCTTATTTAGATATTTTCTTAACATATCATAATCATAAAATAAATTTCAAGGTGAAAGCTTTAGTATAATAATTATTTCATTTCCATTCAAATGTAATGCCTACTTTTTAATTTTACCATTTTTAAACTAATCATATATAACCATATTGCTTTAATCTGTATAGTTAAGCAGAAAATTTTTCGTTCCACGATCTAGCGATGTTAACATATATGTTTAAAATAGTATACCCAAAAATCACATATATAAATATAATCTTTTCTTTTGCAACTATAAGCGAAAAACTAAAATACATATATTGACTTTTAATATGCAACAAAATAAAATAAAATAAAAAAACATTATAAGCATATATCTATATATTTGCTCATTATTAACAACTGAAGAACAATAAAACAAACATTTCAACATACAATATATAATAAAAAAAAATAATGAAAAAACAAGTTTAAAAGATTTAAACTTTGTGCTATGGAAAAATTGCAAATAACTATGGATAAACAAATTGTAATCAAAAAAGAAAATTGCTTTGACAAGGTTTACTTTAATGAAGTAAAGATAAAAATGAGTTAAAAAGTTCATATTCTGATCTTTTTTAGCTGTATCATGTCCTGAGTTTTAATTAATCAGACTGCTCTTGCTCACCAACAACAAAAAAAAATCATTACCTTTAAGATAATGCTGAATCAATTCCATTATTATTCATATTGATAACTCACTTCTGCCATTTAAAAAAAAAATTATTATAAGTACTTTGAATAAGTAGGTACGATGAGTTTGCTATCTCTCTTCTTTAAAAAAAAAAATAATTGCTATTAGAATTACTTTAGATGATTGAATAAATCAACAAAAAATTTGATTTATGAAAAGCGCTTCAAACTTTGGTTCTACATAATATATTATGGATTTTCTCTTCTCTTATTTCCTCTTCTCTTGAAAGGCAATGAGCTTTTAATAAGACAGGAACTAAGGAGCAAGCATTCCATATGTGGTTAAGTCAAAATCTATCTGTTTTGTTAGTTATTACTGGATACATGACTTCAAAAATAGATCGCGATTTTTGACTTTCATTCTTTAATCAGAAACTAGAAAAATGTTTGTAATACAGAGAAACATAGTCGCTTATGCATAATAATATGTTAATATCATTTTTATAATTAATACTAACTTACAATAAAATTCAATCTTATTCCATTTCTCTCTATTCTTTAATGTGCTTGAAAATTGCTATATAAGCGCGCATTTTCATTTGCTCTTTCAAAGAAGTGAAAAAAAATTAAGCGTTATCTTTCTTTTTAAAAAAAAAAATCCGTGCCCATTTCTGTAAGAATGGGAAGGACACATAACTTCTAGTGAGTCTCAAAATAATAATCATAAGGCTAAGTAATTAATCTCTCAGTTATTGATCATCTCTCTAAAGAATAACTGACTCTTAAAAGAATTTATAGTGCCCAAAAAAAATTGTTTTAATTGTTTATATGTTTTTTTTCAAAAACTTTTTAGAGAAATCTTTATCTTAAAAAAAATCAAAGCTACAAATTTGATGGTCACAATCAATGGCGACCTATAATTGATCGTTAATAATTTTAAGATACAGATACCAACAAAGCTTGTATCTATAGTCATCAGGAAATAAGTGTAGCTGTCTTTTTGTGTTGTACAGATCTATTCATTGTTTCACCATCTTCTGTTTATCTCCCTAATCTACAATTTTATTTCCCTTTTCTGATTTTTATTTTAACGATGAAGTTAAAATAAATTTAACATATTATTTAATAAAAAAAAATATTATATAATAAATCATATCCCCAAAGGACTGCTTATTCATAAATAATAAATCTAGCATACATATAAATCTCTGTATATATAAAAGAATAAAATTTTTTTTTAAATAAATTGGAATACTATATGTATATGTACATTGCCTCACCTAAATTAAAAAAATTTTGAATATAAAAAAAAAATTTAGCAGGTCATGGTGCCGTAATTTACAGGCTTCGATTGGTATGTGCCTTTACTCCTTCTGGCGATTCTTCCCCGTGCATTTTCCCTCTTTCCTTGGTATGAATGGCCTTCATATATTATAGAACTTTTTGAGTAAATAGCGGGTATATTTGTTTGTTGATCAAGCTCAGGCCTACCTATGTTTGGTTTACTAGGACTCATTGGATAATTGTCGGCCTAATTAATTGTTTTGTGGAGATCGTAGCTATCTCTCTCCATCCTAAAATAACAACTTTCATTTTCACTTTCTGCAAGCTCCCAGGGCATCAGATACAACCACTCTCGACGGTGAAATGCATCACCGCTATCATATATATATTCCCAGGCATTCTATATTTGGATTGCCGATACATTTAATGAATTGTCTGCCTAACTGAAGTTTGTTCCCATTCTCATAATGAGGGCTTTATGGCCATAAGCTCTCCTCCTCTCTGATAACTTTCAGCTATCACTTTTTGGTGAGCTCGATAATATAGAAACCAATACTTCTTTGCTACAGCGAGGCATGTATCAGCAGCTATCTTTAATTCTAAGAAACTAGCTTTACTGACTACATCTTTTCTAAGCAGTAATCCATATTTCAGTGGCTACGCTTACCTTCTAGGTTAATAATATACTCACTGTATATCCTCTTTGGGATTACACTGATCTTGAGAGGCAGCTACCTCATCATTTTTAGCGTTAACCCCCTACGATGGCATAACTCTCTACTTGTTTGTATTCTCGACTGGTCGTCTTATTATCGTTAGTTTGCTGGTGTGCAAGATATCGATCAATTAATTTGTAGCGATTAATTGATCTAGGCGATGTTGTATCGATGGAGTCCTGAATTGGTCACCTAAATGCATTGTTTTGGATATTGGCGATCCCAACTTCTTGATTCCCCTCTGCTTTAATAGCCTCAGTTCATCTAAATAATGCTCTTAATGATTGTTGATCAAATCTTCTGTTCATGTGATTCTGTGATATAATTTGCATCCACTTCGTATGTATGCAGTCTTTTCCTGCGCCCCTCTGGGGCTTGCCATATATTTTTAATGTTCCATCGATAATTAATTATTTTACAAATAATCATAGGTATAATAATATTGTATTAACCATTTATATTTAGTTTGTGTATTATGTTTACATGATTTAATTCCTAATACGATTATGTGTTCTGTCACGATTTCTACCTTATCGGTCAAACGCCTTTATCTGTCACTCGCTTAACTGTAAAATTTTCAGCCATATACTCGGTTATAATTGTAGTTATGCATCGATCTATCTATATCTTCCAGCCCTTTAGTATCAACCTCCATCATCACTCTTTTCATGCTATATGATAGATCAATTAATGAGGGATAAATAATGCCATTAAAAACATTTATTTGAAAAGCTAAATACGTAAGCTAGTGAATCTTTTTATGCTAATTGTCTAGTTTTAAATGTAGCGGCTTAATATAAACCTTAGCTCTCTATACTCCTAGTTTCTTCACACTAAGTATATACTAGCTTATATCGATATGTATGAGATTGATAGATTATCTCCAGTCGATTGTACTCATCTATAATATCTATGGAATCTGAGCCGAATATCAGCGGCCGATTCAGAAATGATGGCGATAGCGACAAAGAGTCAATGGGCTGAACTTAGGTAAGCACGAAAATAGGCGTGCTCCATGGTAACACTCAGGATGATGAAACAGCGATACAGATAAAATCAATACATTAATACGACAATAATAGTTTATTGCAAACGTTGACACGTTGCCCTATATTACATTCAAGTCTTGTCGGAGCTGGCAATTAAGTTAACAGATACTGACCTTGACTATCGAAGCGGCAATTTTAGGTCGTAAGAGGCAACAATAATAATATATATGTAGTCAATTAGAAATATTGTCATTTAACTATATCTGGAAGTCGTAGAGGCAGCTAATAATGTATCGAAATATAAATATGATAGCTCTCTGGGTCTTAGAGAAGCGACTCATGGCAATGCTATCATGATAAAACAACTGCAATATTATAATCTGGGTTGAGACGGTGAATGAAGATCAATCGATCTTATTAGTAACAAGCTACATCACATTATCAGAGGCAATGACATTATAAAATAATATGTCATCCGACATCCGTAACACAACCAATGACTCCAACGATGCGGTAACATCGTCGACCTCTGAGATCATAGGATTTCTATATCACACACTTATTGCGAACGTGAACAGAATTATTATTCCACACTTCAATGATAGTAATATTTCTATGCTCATTTGAACCATTGATTAAACCTATATACTAAGCAAAAGCAGTGTTGTGATAAAACTTTGGCACGCATTATAAGTTGTGATATCATTATATTTTAAAGTTAAGTAAAACTCTATAATGACTGTATTAATTTATACATGTCGAAAATGTGACATAACGATAATGTCATCGTCTATAAACATCAGGCTGAAATATTGTATGCGCTGTAATAATAAAGGTACCACGAAAAAACCTTTTTAATTTTTAGAGCTAAATAGTATCTATCATTCTTGCATCTACTCATCGTATAGGTATTTCAAGCCATTATTTGACTATTTAGAATACAATTGTCATCATTTGTAATATTATTTTATGGCCATTAATATTACGTAATAATATTTAATCAATTAATACAAATATATAATATAGTCAATTATTCATTATACCAAAAATATATGTATATATGTAATATATATAATATGTGGCGTTAACAACTTTATATTCAGATGAAATCATCATATCATCAGACGTATAACGTAAATCTTATCAGCATTATTAGTTTATGTGGTATTGGTAGTAATTTGGGGTAGTAATGGGTAAGCGTGGGAACAAGGGTAAGGGATACATACTGGACATTGTCATCTAATAAATATAATATTAATATGGTAACTAAATTTAATAAGTATAATCGATAAATACGGTAATATAGTGGGAGTTAATGCATTATATACTGAATACTAGGTTATTCTAACGAGGTCCATCTATCCTTACTTCCAAATATATAGACCAAGTAATGGTCGTATGCACACTGGGTAACTATTCATGACGACTCCATAAAGTATATTTTATAGATTTAATATTATGAAGTGTGAGAATGGATAATCTACTATTCCGGGTTTATTAAATTTATTTGTCCCTATGGCGCCGACTAAATGATTATAATTATTATCAATCTGATAAGTATCTATTTATAGGTGTACTGAACCGAATAACTCATTCAGTACATATTTAATACACATGACTTGGATATCTATTGAGCGTAAGTGGCGTTCACATTTTATCTATATTAATAAAGGTACGAGATCCCGATAATTACCGAGTATTATACTATAGATCGAGATTTATGGAACATTAGTATTTAGCTCATTAAGTGTATATTAATGGACAGATATATAATACTAATAACTTCAATAGTGTATAGGATATAGAGATTAATTGATATTGATAATTAATAGATATTATCTATCTAAAAGTAATATATGATGATGATAATAATATCATAATAATGATAATAATAGTGATATCTAATAATGATTATAATAGTGCCATGTCATGATAATGATTATAGATGAGTGATGATGTATACCAGCGATGGCATATCAAGATACTCGATAATGTTAATGAATTCATCTTTATAGAATTTGTAGGCATCTATTAGAAATCGTCAATCGCCACTGCACATATACAGGCATTTATTGATACTTGTGAAGCGATGATTATCATGAAACTATTTATAACATTCGATTTATATGATAATTATTACATCGATAATTGAATAAGCGATCCTGAACTTTTAGATAGTATTATTTAACATGAATACATTAAACACTAATAATGGCATGATTATCCATCTCTAGATGAGGATTGATCATAAATTCGTGGACGCAACACAATTACAGGCTTTCTATGACCTGACTATAATTATCAAAATTAGTGGGATTTACTCTAAAGCATAATCATAAATGCCTAAATATCTAACGTCCCTAACTACCTATTATTTTCTTGGGCCCTTTAATATTTGCAAGTGATAGCATATATACAGTGAGTAATATAACTCGCGACAATGATAATGAATTAAATATTAAATTAAGACAAAAAAAATATAATATTCTTAATAGGACGAATTAAGATATATAATTATATTTTATTAACACTACTACTCTTTCTTTCCTTTAAAGTCAAATCGACAATTAAATATTGGCTTATTAATATAGAAAATTTATATAAGTATAAGCAAATAAACTTAATATATAGGTTTGTCATCTCTGATAATATCTTCAAAACAAGCTGACTAAATCAATATTAAAAAAAATACATATTCTATAAAATGCTTATTTAAATTTTCTTACTTATCATATCATAAAATTGAAAACTTGTATGTGTTATTTCATTTCCATTCTAAATGTAACCTTACTTTTTAATTTACCATTTTAAATAATCATATATAACTATTCTTTAATGTGTTTGAATAAGCAGTTACATTCGCGCATTGATAATGTTAACATATATGTTTTAAAATATATGCAAATACATATATAGAAATATCTTTTTTCTTTACTTATTTTCTAGCGAAAAGAAACACTAAAATATATATTGACTTTTAATATGCAACAAGATAAAATAAAAATAAAAAACATTATAAATGCATATATCTATAGGTTGCTCATTATTGTCACAACTGAAGAACAATTAAAAAACATTTCAACATTACAATATATAATAAAAAAAAAATAATGAAAAATTTAAGTTTAAAGATTTAAACTATGTTTGTGTATGACGAGAGATTAATACAAATAACTATAGATAAACAAGTCTTTTAATACTGTATCAAAAAAGAAAAATTGCTGACCAGTAAATTAAGGTTTACTTTTAATAAGTAAAAGAATAAAATCGGTTAAAAAGAAGTTCATATTTACCCATCTATTTTTTACTTCTTATTAATGTCCTATTGATTATCAGACTGCTCACCAACAACAAAAAAGTACACAGTACTTTTTAAGATAATGCAGATGAATGACTTGCTTGTTTCTTCAATTATCCATTATTATTCACTGTTGATTGGCTTCATCTGCATTTAAAAAAATTATTATAAATACTTTGAATAAGTAGGTACCCGATAGTTCTGTCTCTTCTTTAAAAAATGAAGTATATTTGTACTAGATGATTGAATAAATCAACAAGAATTTGATTTATGTCAAACTTGGTTCTACATGGCTGTTATGGTTTCTCTTTCACTATTCCTCTTCTCCATTGGTTGAACTTGTGAGCTTTAATAAGACGGGAACTAGAGAACAAAGCATTCAAGATCTTGTGTGGTTGAGTCAAAATCTATCATTTTGTTGGTTGGATGCAAGGACTTCAAAAGACAGATCAACGATTTTGACTCATTCTGTATTAATCGGGAAGCAGAAAAAAATGGTTTAGCAATGCAGGGGTATGCATGGCAAATATGTTGGCATATCATTTTTATAATTATTACTAGCCTAATAAATTCAATCTTTGTTCCATCTATTTTATTGCTTGAAAGAAAATGTGCTTTATAAGCGCGCATTTATGACTTTCCAAAAAGTGAAAAAAAAAAATTAAAAGCGTTCACTCTCTTTAAAAAAATCCCATCTCTGCTATAACAAGAAATAGTTAATCTTCAAAATAATAGTCATAAGACTAAATGATTATCTACATGACTGACTTGTCCTCTCTAAAAAACATAACTGACTCTTAAAAATTTATGATTAACTGCCCAAAAAATTGTTTTAATATATCGAAAAAATTTATCTGTCCTTTATGTAAAAAAATCAAAACTTCTGGGCCCGGCGGTCGGGGTATGGCGACTTATAATGGTTATCCCGTCCGCTTACCCATAACTAATAAAAATAATTTTAAGACCCGGGTTTTTAACGGCGGTTGGCCATCTATAGCCATCGAATAAGTAAGTATCTTTTGTGTTTAACAGATCTATTCATTAGTATTATTATATTTTATCTCCCTAATCTAACAATTTTTATTTCACACTTTTCTGATTTACTCTATTTTAAAAATGGATTAAATAAATTTAACATAATATTTATTAAAAATATTATATAATAAATCATAAAAAGAACTGCTATTATAAATCTCTGTATATATAAAAAGAATAAAATTTTTAAATAATTGAATACTATAATATATATATTTACATTTTATATATATATATATATATATATATATATATATATATATATATATATATATATATATATATATATATATATATATATATATATATATATATATATATATATATATTATTAATATAAATAAATTAAATCAATATAAATCAAAACTACTCCAAATCTAAAATTAAACCAGGACCAGCATAAAAATAATATTAAACACAACCTAAGGTTTCACTGCTACAAGCAGACCATCTCAAGTATAAAGAACTACCAAAAAACTACCACAATATATATACTATTAAAAACTACCCACAAATCCATTCACTTCCCATCACCCTTAATATTAAAAGAACACTTATCAATTACTGTTTAGCTTTTATACCATATTAATTTGCTCTAATTATTAATATCTCCAATGAAATTATTCATGTTCTCTCTTTAAAAATGACATTGAGTTATTAAATCTATTAGTTATTCACCCAAAACATGCCAAAGTGAGTGAATAGCATACTTTATTAATCAATTATTACTATTGTTATTTTATCTTTTTATTTCTTTAAAGAATAGCATTGTTTTCCTGCAGAAATAATGCCAGTAAACCAAGTGTCAATAACACTAGGTTACAATTATATATATATATATATATATATATATATATATATATATATATATATATATATATATATATATATATATATATATATATATATATATATATATATTGTAACCTAATTAAAGTATCATCAAAAGATATTACCATACCTGAGTAGTCCATAGAATGATCATAAGTAAAGGAGTCCAAGTATTAAGAATTATGGGGAAATTGTTAATAACCAGTATTATAAAATCACGTGAAGTGAGTACACTAATAATTCAATAAAATCTAACTCAGGTATACAGGCAGTAGGTTTATCCCCTTTCATTTCTTGGTTTGATGTTAAGTGCATGTTTAAACAAATACTAAGTGAATATGGTCTAGCAGGGCGCCACTAGATTATCTGAATCTAGACACGGTTATATCTAATAACCTTTTACATGTACCGGGTTTGAATCCCTTTTTGGTACTTTATTTCTAATAAAAAATGAGAGATTTTGCTTTTTGAGCCATATCACTATAAGCACTAATAGTTAGGTAAAAGTAAAACATCTATAAACCAAAGTGGAGTATATTAGACATAAATCATTTCTCAGATCTTAGCATAACAAATGTGTTTCAATAGTTTTGTAAGTTTACTAGCTCAGATTATATATAACTAATTGAGGATGGCAATTCACTCATCCTTGCATGAAATAGATGATGGGATGTGGTTATAATAATACTAAGAGATCACTAAATATTATAAAATCAATATTTATTTATGGCCTTTAAACAGTTAAACAGCTCATTAATTAAAATGTTGATGACGATGATGATGATGATAATAATAATAACGATAATGACAAGGGTTTCAATTACAGCTCTAGGACTAAGCCTAAACATAAAACTAAATTTTATAAAGAAATTCATAATTATTGCTTAATTTTAGCATATTTACTTATATCTTAAATAACTAATATTCAACCATTGATGATGATGAATAATCACACTTAACAAAGACTACACTTAATGAAATATATATGCCTCGTTTAATAAAACAAACTAATATTTATTACTACATTTCTAACATATACATAAAAATTTCTAGATAAATATGAAAATTGACATGAATAATAATAATAATAATTGATTATATAACAATCCTCAGATTAATTTTAAGTTCTTCCCCCTTTCCCTTCAAATGTATTTTGTATTAAGTTGGACGTCACATTGACCATGATTTTCACTCCATGAGAAAAGTATTTTAAGAAAAAAAAAATTATCTGCTCATTAGCACACATACTTTAAAAATCTAACATGTAAATAGAATAAAAAAAAATGTTAGTAAAATTGAAAGAGCAAGTTTTTAGAAAAGAGTTTTAAATTATTTTCTCCCCCTCCCTTCCAAGCGCTGAAATCTATACTGAACTTGAAACAAAATAATCCAATATTCTAATACTACTCATTATTTCACATTCACTTCCAATTATACACATATAAAAATATTATTATGTATGTGCGTGTTTTATCCCATAATAACAAAATATTATTTAAAACCAAAATAATAATATATTAGTTAAAACTAAAATCATAATACCATAAAAAAAAAATTGTTTTACACATTAATATTGTAAAATTAATAAACAAATCATTTTCATACATTCAAGATCATTTATGAAGCTCAAAGTTATTTTTAGTAAGACATTCTTGTTTTAATCGATCTGAATAGTCTTTAAAAGTTCTTTAAATAAAATATACCACTTTATCGCTAAAATGTTTCTTAAGACTGATATCATAAAGAAAATAGATATAAAAAGTCATATTACCGATCTTTTGTTTGTGGCAAATTTCCAAGGGTTCAAACTTGTCTATATTTCTGCAGCTACTATGTGGGAACAATCTCTTTCTTGAGGTGTATAACTATTTAATGATGATGACTCTATTGAGGTTATTTGCTTTAGTGGATAATTTGGAAATCATTATATTAATTTTTCTTCTCTTCCTGTCAAGCATGTGGATGAAATACAGCAGTTGTTTTCACATTTATAAATTTTCTTGAGTTTAAAATCAGTTGTTGGAACAATTAATTGGACTTGATGATTAATATTTATCAGTAGATTAATTCATCTTCTTTGAATGCAGGTGAATGCTTTCTTCCTTCTATTAAAAACATCTTATTTATATGGTCAGTTGAAAGGTGTAGAATATTATTTAGACACATCTTTTCTTTCCTATGTGATGTGCAGCTTCCTCCAGATGGTCCGGCAAATGGAATATACATATAATTTTTCTAGCCCGCCATTTCTTATATTTTCAACATTCAAATTTGATAGTTTAATAATCTGAATCAATCACAATAATAATCTTAATAATAATTCAAAACAGCTTTTTATATCCAATTTTTAGCTAACTTAACCAATCAGAGATAGCATCACTTGCTATTTTTGGACAAATTTGTTTTAATTAGATCTCTAATTTATTTTCAACTATATTATTTTTCAACTGAAAAGTTTAATCCTTTTTCCAGACACTTTTGTTTAAAAAAAAAATAGACTCAATTCTTATTTCCTTTCTTTTGTTTTTTCTTTCTTTTTAACATCCAGGTAACACTTCAAATCTTTGAGCTTCCTTCTTTAGATCTTGATAAGACAATTTCAAAAATTATAGTTCTGACTCATGATAAGCTTCCAAAGTGAAACAATCATTTACAAAAAACATTGCTACAAAGATCGATATCTGATTAAACAGATTTCCTCTTTTAACAAACAATTGTACAAAAAAAATAATTTAACAGATTTAATACTTCCTTTTCTTTCAATATTTAGGAAATGTAAAATTTTGTATGTAATGTACACACATCCTTCATTCTTTCAAATCATTCATAAACTAACCCTAGATAATATAATTGCTAGCTTAGTAATTATAACCCAATTATTTAATTAAGTCTGTAACTTTTACATCCCAATTATAATTAAAGAAAAGCAAAATAAAAGTATAGAATAAAATGTTAGAATTGATCAAGCATAGCTTAGTTTTAAAGAAAGTTAAAATGTTTAATATTTGAAATATAAAACAATTAAATAATTTACACATACATTGCCTATATGTATGCATTATAACTTTGCTTTTTAACAGAAAATTTAAATATTAAATAGTTTAAATGTGTGTATTACCTTTCTATCAACACACAAACAAGTAAAGCATGTAATTGTTGACCCATTCTTTCTCTGTTTAAAGCTTTTAGAACTGGACCTTGTAGGGTTTAAACTTGGATGCCCTACAGCTTCTTTTATGGTTATATAAAATTGTGATGATGATTTTTGGTTTACCTTTTCTACATGCACATTACTATAAATTTAGCTAGTGACTAAATTGTAATGGCACAATATATATATATATATATATTAGGCACTATTATATAAAAATTGTTGTGGCAAGTGAAATAAAAACATAAAAAAGAAGAAGTGTGCTTCTGTTCTTAAAAAAGTCGTGCTTTGTCACTGATATATATGTATATATGTAAAGAAACTCAAGTGTTGATATCTTTGTAAGACCATAAACATATTATTAATTTGAAAATTAAAGTGTGTATTTGAGCTGGAGATAATCTTTAGTTTAATGAATGATTAGTAAAAGTTATTAATATATTTTTATAAAGTGGTTGGCATCAACCTTGTGAATGCAGAAAATTGAACACTGTCAATTAAACTATAGTAATTTGAGGGCTATTTGAACTGGGTCTGTTAAGATAGATAATGTTTAATTGGATTTTAACCTTTTTAACATAACTTTAAATTTTATATTTTCAACATTATGTGAACGGACCAGCTCTTCAAGCAGAGAAGAGAATATCATCGATAGCAGAGCTATCAATGATACCCACGGTCAGACCAAGCTATGAAAAACATAACATGATCACATTTCCAGAGTGTGGCCCATCTTGCTTGGTAGATTCAAACCCTTACCATCCAAAGCATTTTTATTTGTTTGGAGGTAAACCTCAGGCATCAACTAATTACATGAGGTAACTAATATGCCTGGAATGTAGGCCCATAATCCAGTGCTTGATATATCCCATGACTAGCTCACTCTGTCTCAGGGTCTAGTATATTTTCTTAACACATAAAGTAACTTTGCAGTAATTTACTGGTAAGCAATGACAAGAGAGAAAGAGAATCTAGACAAAAGGACAATTAAGGCCAACATTAATATTTAATTAAACAACACATATCTAATATAATACAATAATATTGAAATTTACATATAAAATCATATAATTAATTACTCAGGCTAAATTATGATAATACTTCATTAATTAAAGTTCATTCATTTAAATGTAAAGGGTCTATAGACAGTGATAAAGTATCTTTACTTAGGTTTTCATTTGTGGGTATTTTCCAGCCAGTTGGCTTTCTGAACCTCCATCGATGCTTCATGACTTGTTTTCATTCTGTGACTCAGCAATGGAGTGGGGGAGAGCAAGAGAGAGAGAATAGCAATAGCATCTATTTATGATTTTGGCATCAGTTTTCAGCATTTGTTCCAGGCAGAATAGTTGACTTGTGGAAGTTTTTTTGGGACCTGAAGCCCAGTTTAATACATCTGAACGTCTAGCATGCATGCTGCTAGTTTTGCATCTTTTGCAATAAGATTCTCTGCAACAGTAATTGATTAGCTTATTACTTACTGCCTTCTGGTTGTTTGGATTTTCAATTAAACTCTGGCTCTGCATTCTTTATAAAGAACCCGAATTCTGGACTAATAGCAATGCGAACAAATTACGACTTATTAATCACAAACTAGAATGATTAATAATAGAGAGAGAGAGAGAGAGAAAGAGAGAGAGAGAGAAAGAGAGAAAGAGAGAGAGAGCAACTTTATATACTCTTTTTTCTATTATTTTTAATTTTTTATAGTTGTTTTTTAATTTATGTCTTAACTTGAAATGTCTTTTAATTAATTTTCCATTTCTGGTTATCTTAATGGATAGGCTTCAATTCTCTCTACTCTCCAACTCTTCAGCCATCTATATCACCAAAAAATCTGATAATGCAATGCTGAAAGCCTGTGATAATTTCCAATATTATAGTCATATTCACTTTGATCTTAATTCAATATGATCCCTCATATGTAGGATCTTAATATGTTCAATACATCCTGAATAATGTAATCTTGAAATACATGTATAATATATACACCCAACCTAGATGTAATTAAAGAGGACTTAAATCCAGACCATCAAGCTCCATACAACTATCCAATCTATCCAATATCAGTGATATACATGACCACATACATGTAAACAGATAATTGATCTCTAATATACATATTTCTTGCTAAGCAAGCACTCATCAGTTGGTCCACATTATCATCACCTACACGTACATGTATAATCAGAGCTCGGCTTATATTAACATAGCAAATCTATATACTTTAATGGACCAGCTTCAATCCTCTCTACTCTCCAACTCTTCAGCCATCTATATTGGCATCATCAAGGACTTTTAGCATTCCATCATCAGATTTTCAGTAATATGGATGGCTGAAAAGTTGGAGAGAGGGTTAAAGCCTGTCCATTAAGGTATGTAGATTTGCTACCTTAATATAAACTGAGTACTGATTTTATATATATATATATATATATATATATATATATATATATATATATATATATATATGTGTGTGTGTGTGTGTGTGTGTGTGTGGGAGATGACGATATGGATCAATTGACGAATGCTGGTTCGTATGAAATACATATATTCGAGATCATTTATCTTTTTTCATATGCATGTGGTTGGGTGTATCGATTTTATTGGATAGAGTGGATGATTATGTGGAGCTTGAGAGTTTAGGTTCAAGTCCCCTTTAATGATATCTAGGTTGGGTATATATATTATGAATATTATATATATATATGAATAACAACATTTCTCATTCTATTTGTTTTTAAAGCCTGAAGAATATTTTTCTTATTATATCAATGCAATTATTAAATAACCTTTATGCTACTAAAAATATTTTATTCTATAACTTGATAAATATTTATCAGCATTTGCCTTTTGGCTATTTTAAATATTTTTGAGCTTAATATATATATATATATAAAGTTATTTTTATTTCGATAGACTAAAAAATATATATATATATTTTGTCATGCAGAAAATACTTTTTCAATTTATTCTTAGACTTAATAAAAAGAAAAGCCAATAAGCTGTTTTTTAAACATGAGTAATTTCCTAAACACACTCTCTCTCTCACACACATATATATACAAATTTTAAGTTATAATAACTGTAGATAATAACAATATGTGTATTATTTAAACAGAAGTATTTTTGATTATTCAACTAAAATAATGTAGACAAAAAAAAAGGCAGACATCACGTGATTTCCCAAGAACTGCTTATAAAGATTGACCATTAAATGTTTTCTTTTTATGATGTCTTTCTTTATTTAATATTAAAACAGTAAGATCTGCTTTGCAGATCTTCGTTTCACCTTTTCTCACCTATTTCCTACCCTCATACTTTAGTTTGAACCCCAATCTATCGTAGTGTGTCTGCAATACGCTTACATACCGAAAATCCCGCCTAATTTTAAACCACGAGTACAATGCTCCTATTATATATATAACTCATTCCCAAATGAATAAAAGATTATAGATTATGTATATGTTCACATAATTTTGATTTATTAAAAAGTAGGCTATATAAGTCGTAATTGCGCACACACTATGATATGCATTTTAAAACATATCAAAATTATAAATTGTTAAAGTTATTTTGTTTGAATCTATTTACAAATATATTACCGTCGTAATATATTTTGATTTAAAATAAAATTCATTTAGTAAATATTCGTTTAGTAAATAGATTCAAATATTGCAATTTAAAAAGTAAAATAATTTTCGTTTATTCTAATAAAAGTCATTCCAAATATTTCTTTTAAAATAAATGAGGGACAATAGTTTAATTAGTTAATGTTCTATAAGTTTATCTAAAAACAGCAGATGTCCACTTAAGGTTTTCTTTAATTAATAAAAGTAATTTTAAATTAAATCTAGTTTGTAATCCGAATGTCGACAGGGAAATTAACAAAAGAAATTAATTGATGTTGAATTCCTTTGGACATTCGGATAGATTTAATTACAGCTGATAAGTCCGATATATTTTTGTAATGCTCCAGGGCAGTTCTATTGTTAACGTCTACTATAAAAAGAAGAGTTTGTATTCTAATGTTTCTAAGAGAAATCATTCTGAGTTCTATTCTAAATAATTTGCTAACCTTGACATGACAGAGTAGAGGTGTTAAGATGGCTATGTCCCCTCGGAATAGCCAGCCGCTACTCCAGACCATTGGAAGCTATCACATAAAGAACCCCGGAACTGCTGCTGCTGCAAAAATATGAACATTTCCAGATTTTGCTGTTAAATTATATAAAAACCTGCCGACCATCAATCTGCCTAAAAATGCTTCTCCAGAGGTAACCCCAAATTAACCTAAGAGCTCTTGTGATAACTAACATGCTATAGCTATTTAAAATTGTTTTTCTTATATTTCACATAACTTCATTATGTATTTCTTTAACGTGTTTAAATATACTCAACATTTTGCTCTCTATCCTTGGGTTAATATTTTCTATTTATTAAGCTTTCTATTATTTTATTATGATAATGTGTCAGAATCGTCTTTGACCGAGTGAATTATTCCCTTTATTGAAAATAAGATGCCGCTATGAAGGCATATTTTAAATTTCTAAATAATTTCCAATTTTATTATCTTGCAAATCACTCATTCGAGGGCGATTCTTTTCTTTAATGTATAATATAATCACATAGTTTAAAATCTACATTATTGATTTTAATCTAATATGAGAGTATGTGCAAGGTCAATGATTAAATGTGTCCCCTAATGCATGATTGCACATATAAATCTATACTTACTTTTCAAACTCGCAAGCATGCATTTTCCTATTTTAACTACCGTGTTCTACTTTAATTACAAAGTTCATCATTGACATTGAGAATGTGCGGACCCTTTTAAATGAATTTTGGGGAATTTGATTGGGCATTTCTCTTAATCCAAGTAAAACCCATTCAGTATGTTTTATATACACTCGTCTCGTATTGCTGGTAAATGAATTGGTTGTTGAGACCACTTTGTTTTATTTTCCCAAGGATTCTTTACATGGCTAAGGCCGTTCTCTTCACCTTTTTGTGGTTTTCAGGCTGAGTGTGTCCCCAAATGACACACCTGGGAATTAAATGCAATTGTCACCCAGTCACTAAGTTTCGGCTGTTCACCAAAATACTTTCCTACAGGTTAGCGGCGAGATGCCCTCCGTAATTATTCTGGATCTTCAATATTGTTTTATTTTATATTTATTTTACAAAGCATCCGTGACTTAAATATGTCACACCCTCCAACTTTAATAAATTCATTATCAGCAATACTGACCTCCCAAAGCAACTCTATTATTATTATTCTCAAATAAATGCTTTGATCACATTCCCACTTTGTTGCTTAGTAAGCTTTAGTCTGTGCTACTCTCGAAATCAATAAATATTTTAGAACACTTAATTTTCAAATATTTTCTTAAACTTGTATAATTACTCAAAGCACCTCGCACATGTTCCTATCTGATCAAGCACATTATCATAATGCTATTAGCCCGAGGAATAGAATACATCATTTTGTTTTAAAGTCTTTTGTCATTTATTGAAATATAATGCCCACAATTATTTAATACGCGTCCCTGTCTTATATAAGCAGACAGTGGTGTTATATATATAATTTATATAAATAAATTTTGTGAAATTATTTAAAACTAAATTTGATATCTTATTTTATTGATTCCTATCACTGTCTTGGTATATATATATTTTCTGCATTTCTTTTGTAAATCCATAGACGTTAATTAGCCACCCAAGCTTCTTTTAGTATAGAGTCTTTTGTTTTTACCTGACCACCAGGCACTGGTCAAAGGTTATACTAGTAGTGGCATCAGATGCATTATCACATAGATGGTGCTGTGAAATTTGGACTTTAGATTTGAACTTAGTATATCTAGAAGGCAACCCCTCCTAGAATGTTCAGTTTCATGTCTGGGGTTTGAATTCTGCAGTGTGTTAGCGAGATAGACGATTCTGACTGTTACAATATCTTTATGTGATGTGGACTAAAGGTAAATCTAGTATTGCAAGATTTTTCATGCTCAAAAAACAAAACAAAAAAAAACAAAAACAAAGGCAGTACTGAATTGATTATTTTTAGCACTTTTTGGTCTTTTTCTAAGTACATCTCGATTTGCCAATGTATGAATGTTTGCATTCAAATATAAATTATTACTAATTTTAGCAGCACATAAATAACTTTTACTATTTGATTTAATATGTAACATTTACGATTATAATCATATTACAGAACATTCTCGTTTTAAATATGATACTTAGAATTGCAGGCTGACTCCTAACAAATCATTTTAATAAACTTGCAAATATAATTTTATTTTTCATTTATCAATGTCCATTCATTCCATTGATAAATGAAAAATAGAATTATATTTGTAAGTTTATTAAAATGATTTGTTATGAATCTGCCTGCAAAACACTGAATAACATGTAATTTGATATACCTTGGTCAGATTATTAATACAGATGGAAACATAATGGATGAAATTAATCATAGAATTAAACTTGGTTGGAGTGCTTTTGGTAGAAATAACTTTATACTAAAAGGAAATATGCCTATATGTTTGAAAAGAAAGATTTTTAACGAACGTGTTTTGCCAGTTCTTACTTATGATCTGAGACTTGGACACTTAATAGAAGAGCAATACAGAGACTTCAGACTACTCAAAGAAGTATGGAAAGATGCATGCTGGGAATAACAAGAGATTGGAAATGCAATGTATGGGTAAAAGAACAAACAGGTGTTACTGACTTCATTGAAAAAATTAAGATTGAAGTGAAGTTGGGCTGAACATATTGCTAGAAGAGATGATAATAGATGGACAATTGAAGTCTTAAACTGGGTTCCAAGAGATTGTAAAAGACCCAGACCCAGACCACCTGTGAGATGGATAGATGAAATAAGAAAGTGTGCAGGGATGATGTGGAGAAGGGAAGCTAAATATGGGAGAATATGGATTGAACTTGGAGAGACCTTCATCCTGCAGTGGATTGATAATGGTTGTTGTTGATGATGATAATATTACATTTTTGCATTTTAAAAAGAGTATTTTTAAAACTATCAATCAATCGGTTTATATTTGGGAAAATATAAAATGAAACATTATATTTATCACCAAAATAAATTTGGATTGAACATTATTTAAAAACAGCATAGATACCCATAAATCATATTTATATTTTTATGTATGTTAATTTTGTAAGGTTTATTATTAAACCTATTCAACGTGTGTAAAATTTATTTTCTATCATATCCTATATTTATAAATTTATGAGAAAATATTTCAATATTTTGGTTTTTATCATTTTTAAAACTACATAATTTTTCATTATGAGGTAAAAAGGACTTAAAGCTAACCAATTTATGTATTATTGGTACATGGGATTTGAAATAAATCTAACCCTTTCTTGAACAAGTTTGACAAATAATTTATAGTTTAAAAAATCATTTTCTCTAGACATATTCAAATCTGAAAATTTAATCTTTCTATTTTGTTGTTTATTGATAGTCCAATTTAAATTATTTAATTTTTGTAAAAGTGCTTCAATAATATCTTCAAAATGACAAATAAAAAGATTATAGACATACCCAACATATATCTTTTAATATTTCTAAAATTATTAGAACTTAACACAGCCTTTTCATTTTTAGATAATGTAAAAAATGTTAAAAATAGTCAGTTCAATACTGCCTCAGCTTTCTTTAATCTTAAAAAATCTAGCTATTATATATTTACCTTTATCCTAGACTATACAAAGATATTAAATTAAAAATTAAAAAGTAGTCTTTATAAATCAATTTAAAAACTGTTATAGTAACCATCTTGGTTTAGATTTAAATAGACAATATCCTATAAAAAATTTACTGTCATGATTATATATTAGTAAATGTTTAAAGTTATCAAATGATGCTGATCTTAATTTTGAAGTTATTATAGATAGACCCAAATACAAAATAATAATTCACAATATATTTTTCTTATCTTTTGTAAAGTAAAATGTCAAATAAATTTACAGCCTTAAATTCAATATCTCACTATAAAGTTATTCATAAGTTTAAAAAACAAGCTTTTTAATAAAAAATAGTAATATTTTTTCTATTTACATATTTTAAAAAGTAGATTTAGTTAAGTACATAACAAATTATATCCACATGTGTGTGATTATATGTGCATGTATGTTTAGGTTATTGTATAATTTTGAGATATTGTATAAATTTCAAATGGCGAATGTTTTGAAATAATATTGTTAAAGGTATATTAAATATATATAATAATCTTTTTGAAACTAACAAATGTATTTTTATTTTTAAGGAAGAAATTAAAAATCATGGTTATTGTTTTATTTTAAAATGCTTTTGTTTTAGAATGTAATAAGAAGACGTCTTGTTTGAAATGTCAATTTGTACAAAAACTCTAATAAAAGAAAATAATAATTTTTTTATTATAAGAGATGAATTTCAGTTACATATTAACAATAGTATTTTGATAAATGACCTCAAAATTATGACAATAAATAAAATAAATTTTCCTGTGATCTAACTTCAGAGACACATTACTTATTTCTCTCTTCAATTGATACTGCATTTTTGCAGTAAATAAATATTTAAAAAAAAGATATATATATATATTAAAATGTTTTTTAAAATAAAACAATAATATGAATAGCTAAACATGAAATTTGATGTCTACTTCAAAAGGACATATGTAATGTTTGGAGAGGTATGTCATTAGAGCATTTTAGAAAAAAAAACATAAAATACTAATGAAGTTTTAACCATGGGAATATATATATGTTAATTTTAATATTTTCATGGATAAAAGATGTCATATTATTATTATTATTTGCAGGATATTCCATGTAGTGAAAAAGCTAAATGATGATGTTTCAGTACAATATCAAGTACCTTCCTCAGAGTGTCCTCTTTCTCAAATCATAAGAATGCGTGTGAGATTTAAAATCATTTTTATCATTTTCTTTCTCCTCATATTTAAATTCTATTGGTTGAGAAGTTTTAAAATTTATTTTCTCTTCCATAACTTCTTTCAAATGTTGTTAATCTTCTTTAATTCACACCTTTCATTTATGCTCATGGGCCTTTTAAAAATCTCTATAGCTTCTCTTAGCAATCTCTGGTCATATTGTTCAATTTTTGTTAAAATATTTGTTTTTTCAAATTGATATCATGATTAGTTAATTTTATATGAGAATAAATAGCTGATGAATTGGATTTTTCTGTGACTGCCAGAATGAGTTCTTCCTTTCTAATATTTATTCTACAATTAGTCTGTCCAATATATGTATGTGAACAGACCCTACATGGAATTTCATATACACCATGACACTCCAAAGCAATTTTATCTTTAGGAAGTGGAAATATTTCACTAATTTTTTTATAAGTAGTGTAAACTGTGTGGATATTATTATTCTTTAAAATGTTACCAATTTTATCAGTTACTCCTTTTATGCATGGCAAAATTACCTTAATTTCTGATGTATCAAAATCTTTTTTCTTTTTATATGAATAAGCCCTATTATCAAGAAGCATTTTATTAGTAGCAGAAAGATCCCAGTGAAAATGGCTATCATCAGAAAGTCTCTTTATTCTATCCAATAATGTCTTTGCCACTGAAAATAGTTGTGCAGGATGGTGATGAAAAGAAAAATGCAGATACCTCCCAGTGTGTGTTGGTTTTTTATATATACCACGGGATAAAGAACCATCTTCTTTTCCTTCAATTAAAACATCTAAAAAAGGTAATTGATTATTATTTTCTATTTCCATAGTAAATTTATTGTTGTGAAAAGAGTTTAAAAAATTAAAAAAGTCATTAAGAGCATGCTTACCATGAGGCCAAATAACAAAGATATCATCAGCATACCTCAGCCATGTAGATGGTTTTTTAACTGCTGAAGTCAAAATTTTATTTTCCACATTCTCCAGAAAATAGAAGCTAATGCTGGAGAAACTGGTGAACCCATATCTAGACCTGATGCTTGTTTATATATCTGCCCATTAAAAATAAAAAATGTATTCGATAAGCAGTGTTCAATCAAAACCACAGCAAAATTAGGCAACTGAATATTTTTTAAAACTTGAATAGCATCATTTACAGGTACACTAGTAAAAAGTGAAACACTGTCAAAACTTACCAAAATATCATTCTTAGTCAATTTAATATCCCGGATAAGCTCAAGAAAATGATTTGCATTTTTAACATATGATGACAAAACAAAAATCATTCTTAACAAAGCATTATTTTTTTCAAAGATATTATTCCATTACTAACGACATTTACTATTATCAAAATTATTTAAGATTAGTAATAACTTTATTACTATAATTTTACTGCTTTAAAGTAAATATTAACTTTATTTATATTTTAATTTTTCTAAGCATGAAAATACACTTAATACTGTGCTTGTTCCTAATATTTTAGACATGTTCACACAATGGTTTTGAATTTAACAAACTCATGCCTCTAATACATGCATACATCTTTATAGATCTTGATTATAAGTATTTGACTAGTCTAAAAATTCATCTGGCTTTATTTATTTTTATATATGTAAATGCACATAGAGCTACAATACTAATAAATGATATTAAGTGAACAGTAACTTATTGCAAACTAGACCATCATCACTCTATATCTCTTCAGCTGAGAGCTCCACATGCATACACATATACTTATACTCACAGTGTTGTTTATCAGATATCTTGCCAAAATTTTTAATAGTGATTCAATTTTTACATATGAGGGGGCACCTCCCTTTCCACCCTCAAAAAACTGGAATCATTATCTGATGGGGAAATGCATTGTAGTACATGCTTCTGCTATTAGATGTCTCTTGTGTAACCCCTATATTATGCTGATGATTTGAATTATTGAGGATAATGTGAGTATAAGTGTCTCACTTATTTGTCAATTTTTGTGATGACTGAAAAGTTGGAATAATGTGAAATTCTGTTTTCGTTTAGAAAAAAGAGAAGTTTATGAATTCAAATTCAGCATGTCCTAAAATGCATGGCAAGTAAAGTCCAATGTCAAAACAATGATAATTTTTTATGATGTAAACAGCATTGTTCAGTTATAAATCGTATGTAGTTGTGAAACATTTGCACGATGTGGTAAAACAAAAGCATCCTGATTTGTGGGAAAGTGGAATGTGTAAGTTTCACCATGACAACACAGTATCCCACAAAGCCTTGAATGTGAAACAATAAACAGCAGAACTCAGTTTAGCTATCAATAATATTCACCCAATCTCACTCCATGTGACTTTTTATTCTCCAAATGAAAAAAATGCTTCAGAAGAAAATGGACTCAGAAGTGGTGAAGAAAAAATGATGAAGGGAATTAAAAGGCATAACTTTTTGAGAGTTTCACAATTGCTTCAAAAAGTAGAAGATACTTTTGGACCAGTTCATTGCATCAAATAGAGAGTATTTTGAAGGAGATTCAACCTGTAATTCCTAAAAATAATTACGTATGTTCTTATTACAAAATTTGTTTTTTGGGGTATCCCTTCCAAAATGCATATAATAACACTGAACAAAGAAAGAGAAAAATGAACACATAGATAACAGCAAGTAAAGTAGAGATAAGAGATGGTTGAATACGTTATTTTTAAATTAACAACATGTGTGAAGGGGGGGCTTAGTATATGTTGTTAATTTAGAAGTAACTTCTTCAACAATCTCTTATCTCTATTTTATTTGCTGTTAACCATGTATTCACTTCTCTCTCTCTCTTTTTTTTTCCTCAATGTGTTATAGCATCAGCCGGGAAAAAAACCTGCTAACCCAGGACAACTGCTTGTAAAGCTGCTGTCACTGACCTCTCGACCACCAATGCTTGACTTCTCTTTTGTTTAATGCTATTACATGCACTTTTTCTACTACAGTATTATTATTAAAATTTATACAATTTATTATTATTATTTCAGAATCTTTGACATATACGTGGGCTGATAATCTTAAAAGACATACCTATACATTATCATGTTTATTGTATTTTCTTTATCTATATACATCTATAAAACTATATAATAAAATAAAATAAACAAGTAGATACTTTATTTTGAAAATCGAAGCATAGTAGTTTTATTATCGTTTTTAATTAAACAATTTTAAAACTTTGGTTTTAAGTTCTATATGTCAACTATCGAGATGCATTTCTTTCCTGCTGGTTAATAACTTTTCAACGTAGTTTTCAATTAGAGTGTATTAATATTTTAGTAGCTTATAGGAATAACAATGTTGAGCAAGCACTTACAAAATTATATGACAAACATCATAAATAATATCTGCGGTTTTATTTTTAGTTTATTTTCGTTAAAAAATATACTTAATAAAGCGTTATCTGAGGGAATAATTACAAGAACAACAGCAAAAAAACAACATGAAGATTATAAATACCGAAAGGCTAACAATGACGCACGGTTACTAGGAAAAAAATCGTAGAAGAAACAATTGCAGTAATTACGTGTCAAAAACAAGCCGTTAAAAAAAAAGATAATTAAAAAAAAAATATTTGGATGAAGAAAAATTGAAAGGAAGTTGATTACATACTTATATGAAAATTGAGCTACGATTATTTTGAATAACGCAAACTGATTAGTAGCTGGATCAGCACGAAGTACGCATATTGGAGATTATTTATCTTTTTCACGTCTGTGGTCATGTGTATCGGTTGTATGAGATAGAGTCGATAGCTGAAGGATGCTTGAAAGTTTGTGTTCAATCCTTTACAATTATATAAAGCAAATTGTAAATTTGTAGTGAACTAGCTAATAGAATAAATGGAGCAAGATGTAATTAATGCCTTCTATCAAAAAGCAATTTCCTATTTTATTCACTGTTTAAAATCAGAATGTAAAGGGAAAATAAAGTTTCGGAGGCTTACTCCCCCCCCCCCCCCCAAGCTGCCAGATGTCGATCTCATTCTTTACAATTAAAATACAGATTTCTTTTTATTAATTAAAGGAATAACATTTATGAAAAATCTTTCTATATAGACATAGAAAGACCTTGTGGCATAGTATATTCTACACAAATGATGTTCTTATGATTTAGATTCGAATGCTGTCTATATAAAAATTTGAATTTTTTTTTCAGATTCCGATAGGAGGCTTAGAATGATCGATTTTACTAACCATCCTAAATTGGTTGACAAATGGGTATCCAGCTAAGTAAAACAAGAATGAAAAAACAATCAAAATCTCAACAGTCAGTATTTAGTAATCGTGGTGAGTAATTCCTTCCCATTTATTACTCTTGTAAAGAGGGGTTTTGAGGATATTTTTTATTCTATAATAACCTATTTAAGGACTGTTTTATCCATTATCTATAATATTTAAACAGCATTAAACTGTTTCACATGCTGTATTTTTATATTGGACTATTTCCATCATCTAATATGTGTGTTGAATGTCTTTAGAAAAGTTTAATTTTTAGTTAAATATTCCAAATGCATTCAACTGTTAGTAATATCACAGCAAACAGGTTAGTATATGCACCAACTATTAGTAATATCACAACAAACAAATGTTAATAATATCACAGCAAACAGGTTAGTATTGCACTAACTGTTAGTAATATCACAGCAAACAGGTTAGTATACGTACAACGTTTCGAGAGGTATTTTTCTCCCCTCTTCTTCAGGTGTTGCTGGTCTGACCAGTGACAGTACTAGCATGGGATTCGAACCTGGGTCCTTAGATTCTTGATTATTGAAATTTAAGGTAACGCTCTAACCAACTTTCACATGCGCTTTGGATTTTAACTATAAAATGAATTGACTTATTTACATCCTTTATCTATGTATATGGGAGGACCCAAAATAACTAGCATTCTGTAATAACAAAATGTGTATTTAGTTTTAGATATTATAAATTAAATCCCTTTCAAAGTACAGTCCATTTAATGCAGTGCATCATTTAAATTTTTTTTTTTCACTTTTCAAAGTAATCCAGAAACTCTTTCAAAATGATGCCTCTTAATGCCTGTGTTGGTTTTTCCATCACCACTTCTGAACATACAAAAGAAGAGGGATTTTTTCACTCAAGAGAATGAAAAGAAGTCACCTAGAGTGATGCTGAGTGAATATGGCTGATCTATATGCTGGATCATATTGAATTGAAATTATTTCACACTCTAGTCTTCGTGTACTGGTGCATTGTCATGGTAATGTTTACACTCCCATTAAGGCAAAACTGGGGTGATTTTGTTTTACTGCATTACAAAAAATTTTCAGAACTTGTAGGTTTTAAATACCTGATCATTGTAAACAAATTCTGAGTGAATAAAAATATTTGCATCCTCAAAAAATCAGCATTGTCTTGTCATAGAAGTTCACTTGCCATGCTTTCTTGAGATGTGGTGAATTTTACACTTCAATTAAACCATTCCTAAACTTGTGATTTCCTGAGAGCAGCTTACTTGTATGCAGTTTTATGCATTATGATTGTTTCCCATGCCATTTTCTTTAACAGAAAACAGTAATTATGTTGTTTTAACATTTCAGCCGTTAGAAAAAATTGACAAATACTTGAGACATACTTAACAAAAACATTTCCTACACCATAAGACAATTTCTCTTGATGATGATGATTGGCAGACTGATGTGATGAACTGTGACTTCTTTTTAAACAGAGTCAGGAATCTCTCAGAGAAACCGGTTAGCCACTTTACCTTCCCTTTCCATTCCACCACCCTAAGTTTTCCCACAATCTGCTCAAATCCCATTTCCACAACATAATCTTTGTCAGCTCCATGGCCTTCATATCTAAATTCCCTTTATGTTTTCCCAAACCCACCATAAAAACCAACAACCCACTTTCTGTATAAGCACTCTGTTTATATATAGTCTTTCCATAACTTCCTTATTTGTACCCTTTTGGCTTTCAAGCATTACATGGAATCAACAGATGCCTAATATTTTCTATGCCTCCCTTACACAATTTGCAGACTAAATCACCCATATTTTTTCATTTATGTGGATATTCCCTTGTTGATTCAGGAAGATTCCTGCAAGAGGCATCTGGTGGAGAAAGCATGTATTACAATGCTGACACTTTTCAGAGAATGATTTCAGTTATTTTTGGATATCCCCTTGCATATGTAAATATTATAACAGAGAATAAAGCATAAAAATTATTTACAAAAACAAAATCATTTTACTTTCAATGTATTGGTGTCATAATCATGATTATTAAAAATCAATAATATTTTATTGTTAAATATTAAAAAACAAAAAAAAAATTTTTTTTTAATACTATTAGCTCATGGATTCATCAGACATTCATTTTGAGTAATAGCCCTTTCCAAATCATTTCAACAATATCTAGGTCAAAAGACATGTTTATATTCATTTTTGGGATTATAAAATATAAGCACATATCTAAAACCAGCTTTAACCTTTTTGCCCATAAGAAAATTCTGTGCTAGTCTTTAAATTTACTTTAGTTTTCCCTATAATCAATCATAATCCACAGTGTATATGACATTAGATTGGTTTATTGTATTTATACTGTTTTACATATTATTGATTAATATTGAACTAAAGACAACATTAGACTTATCAGACATATTCTAATTTTATATCCATTACTCAACACATATGATAATAACATATATTTTTTATTATTTCAGTTTCCTTCTTATACATATATCTTTTAAAACTCTCTCTCTTTATATATATATATATTGCACCATCCTGCATTAGATTTAAAGAGGCATTATCATATAAACAATTATTGTCATGATTTTATATGTTAGTAAATGTTTAAAATTGTCAAGTGATGTTTATTCTAATGTTGAAGTTATTGTAGACACACTCAAATACAAAGTGATAATTTGTAATTTATTTTTCTATTCATAAGCTTAAAGACATACATTTTCACAAAAGTTACAATAATGTTTTGTTTATCTGCATATGTAAAAAGACAATAGGTTTTAGGTAAATTACAAATTATATTTTCATATCTGTGTATAAATATATGTGCATGTATTAGGTATTGTGTGAATTCAGAATTATCATATAAATTTTAAATTGTATGTTTTTGAAATAATATTATTAAATGGTACTGTTCAGTTAGCTGTACTGTGCCTCTAGGCGATGCAGCAGTACCCATCAAGAACCGTACAAACGATAAATTTCTAGTAAAGAAATCACTGAAATCACTTTAAAATACAAATGACAAAATGCCTATGAAATAAATCAAAAATTAAAGCATATGCGAAAGGATTGAATATTTTTATTATAATGTTAGTATATTGATATAAGTGTACATAATATTGATCTCTTTATAAGTCAAACATAACTGATTTATGATAAAGTCTACCATAAAACTGTTTGTTTTTTAGTCTTCTTGGTATGTCAAAAGTATTAAGGTGTTAATAATAAGTTTAGATGTTATTAGAGAAATGATGAATTATATTTTATGCAATGTAAGTATTTCATATGGAGTGTCAGATTTTAGGTAGTAATACAGGAAAGTACATTTATTGGAAACCCTATAGTATTGTGGCTGTGTTGATTCAGGTTAAATATGATGCCGTATAGAGTAAATCAGAATATTTATGATATAATAGATAGTGACATTTTTTAAAAATTGGCAAGAGCTTGAAATAGTAGCCAAAATAGAAAATTAAGGTAAACACAAATGTGGCCTTAAATTACATTTAGTCTATGGTATTGTTTATTATAAATTTTATAAGGTATTCATCCCACATTTGTTATCATTGAAAATTGCACTGGTATAAACACCATATAAGAAAATTATATTTAAATAATGATAATAGATACATTGTACAGGCTTAAACCTGCATTTATATATGTAATATATGTGGGGTTCAAACTCAGACTTTCACATGACCCACCACTCTCAGTGACATCTCATCATATTGCTGACCCACCTGATCACACATATGTTGAAAAGATAAATAATCACCAATATATATATATACTTCATGCTAAATCAGCAATCATCAGTGAGTCCAGATTACGATCCTCACACATATATATAATCAATACTCAGCTTTATATTAAGATAGCTAATCTTCATATTTTAATGGACAGGCTTCAAACTATTCCAACTCACAACTCTTTAGCCTTCCATTTCATTGAAAATCTGATGATGGAACGTTCAAAGCCCTTGTTAGTACCAAGATTGATATCCTACTCATGTTGACATATTAGTCATTCTGACCCCTCATATACAGGAGAATAATCCATTTATACATACATATGCGAGGGATGGGCAGACCTTTTACACACTATTTATATAATGATAATAGCTAAACTTTTACATGGTGATAAGGTAAACCAATTTATTGCAATGATAATGTGACACAAAACAAATAGGATGTTAAAGAAATATTGAATATAGGAGATCAAAATACAAAATAAAAGTATGATGTATAAGAAATATGAAGTTGAAAGAAAACCTGATATTTATTTTTATTATTGAATGTAATAGAATAGAGTGCCATATCTTAATGAACCCTTAAAATAATTAGATATTTATTTTATGACAAAATAATAAAAATAGAAGGAATAAAATAAGTTATATAGTTGTAATTAGACAATAATATTATATGAAGATTAAAGGTCAAGGAATGAGGATGTAAAAGAATACATTTATAAAATATTTATAATTTGATAAAAATATAAACTGTATATTTTTTGTTAATATATTTTTAATAAAAAATAGGAAGAAGTATTTTAAAGTTAAAAGGATAAAGTATTAGAATATACTGAATCCTATTTGTAAATAATTTTAGAGTGAAGTATGAATTATTTTAGTTTATTATAATTACTTATTTAAGATTAGTTTATAAAATTTTATTATTAATATTTCAAACATTGTTTATTAAATCTAGGATATATGTAAATTATTTTAAACTTTGTGTAATACTAATATATAATTTAATACACTATGCAGGCTTAAATACGCCTGCACATATAATGTAATATATAAGGGATTCAAACTCAGACGTTTACACAACTCTAAACTTTCCATGCCATCTCATATTGCTGACCCAACTGATCACACACATATTGAAAAGATAAATAATCATCAATATACATATTTCATGCTAAACCAGCACTCATCAGTTGGTCTAGATTACTATCATCACACATATATACAATCAGTGCTCAGCTTTATATTATGATAGCCAATCTTCATGCTTTAATGAGGCTTCAAACTACTCCAACCCCCAACTCTTCAGCCATCCATTTCATTGAAAATCTGATGATGAAATGTTCAAAGCCCATGTTAATTCCAAGGTTGTCATCCTACCCATGTTGGCATTAGTCATTGTGACCCCTCATGTACCGGAAAATAATCCATTTTTAGATACATATGTGAGGGATGGGCAGACCTTTAATGCACTATGTTTCATTATGTAACTTGATACAATACAGGCTTACACACACCTGCACATATAATGTAATATATAAGGGATTCAAACTCAGACCTTCACGCGACCCTCAACTCTCCATGCCATCTCATATTGCTGACCCAACTGATCACACACATGATGAAAAGATAAATAATCACCAATATACATATTTCATGCTAAATCAGCACTCATGTTAATGTTTGTTTTTATATTAATAAAGTGTTGAGAGTCTCATTTCTTGTTTCAAAGTCATTGTTTATCATCTTAGCCACACATATATTTCAATAATTGATTAGATTTGGCATTACTGCACATAATCTAAGATAATAATAAAAAAAAAACGATGATTCTTCAAAACATTTAATACTGTATTTTAAAATATTAATTAATTCAAATTTTCTTCATCATTCTCAATGATCAAATGAATAATTAACATGCCATATAAAATAAAAATGATTGGATTATAATACAATGTGATAATAAATTATTTTAAGATTGATTAGGGTAATTAATAGTGATAAAGGTTGGTAAATAATTTTAATTTAGTTTTTAGTCAATTTATAAAAAAAAAATTAGTTAATTATTTTAAAAGTGAGAAACTGATTAGTATGTTTGTGTCTTAATTATTTTAAATGTAGCTGGATGTATGTAAAATTCCTCTTTTCATTTAGTTATGTAAATTAATTTATTCATTTACGAAACAATAGTTACCTGAACTGTTGATCGAGTTAAGGAATGTTAATAAAGAAGTGGTATACAATAATTTTAATAGATAAATGGATATTATATTATTATTAAATTTAACATAGGAAATTTTAATATTCAATGTAATTTATTTATGTTATTATGAGTCATTGAAATATCATTGATATTGTAGGGGAGTAGGGTTCTATGATATTTCTATGCCAATGAAAATATGCTTTTGGTATATACTTAGTGTTAAAAAGGTGTACATAACTGGATGATTGGATAACAAGTCTCACGATTATTATTATATAGTTAAATAAGTTATTAATATTGATATAATAATACATTAGACATAAAATGACTAAGATTGATATTATTATAAAAGAAAAAAATCTGATTAGACTGAGTTAGAAGTTTTTTGGTTTATATCTACGATACATAATAGAATAGTTGGTGGGTGATCATCTGATTAGGCTACGATATATATATATATATATATATATATATATATATATATATATATATATATATATATATATATATAAAGATTTGAAATACCAGACACTCTTGAACCTGGACTCTAATTGTAAATATATGAGATTTAAACTCAGCCTTTCAAGCCCCTTCACTATCCACACTATCTCATACTACTGATACACATGGCCACACACATGGAGAAAAGATGAATAATTACCAATATACATATTTCAGGCTAAACCAGCCCTCATCAGTTGGTCCAGATTACCATCTCTCATACATATATATAATCAGTGCTCAGTTTATATTAAGATAGCAAATCTTTATACTTTAATGGACAGGCTTCAACCTGCTTCAACTTCCAATTCTTCATCCATCAATACCATTGAAATATGTATATTGGTAATTATTTATCTTTTCTACATGTGTGTGGTCATGTGTACTGGTAGTATGAGATACTGTGGATAGTGAAGGGGTTTAAAAGTGTGAGTTCAAATCCTCTATATTTATATATATATAATATATACTATTAATTTAAATACTTTTATGGGTGAAATATGATAATTATGAGGATTGCTTAAAAAGAAACTTCATGTAAATGGTTTAAAATATCTTTACTTCACATATCAAATGTTAAAACAGGCAAAACTCACTAAATATATTTTGCCACACACAGCAAGCTAGAGTAATCATAAGAGGAGGAGGTCATGTGATGTTTATTGACCTATCAAATGCTTGTAAAAAGTGTTGATCTGCTTTGTTTCCTTGCTGTGCCTTCTAAGCTAGAATGAATTCTTTTCTATCATTGTGTATTGTGGAAACCAAATTAACTAGTTTTTATGAAAATAAAATATAATGATTATTTCTATGCAAAACAAAGCAAAACTCTCCATATAGTAGTGCCATCTTGTGCTAACAAGAGCAATCAATGGATGCCAGAAGGCTTGTGCATAAAATCCCTATCTAGTGCCTACTCATCCAATATGCCCAGACTAGTTTCTGGCTTGTGCTATCAGATCCAAGGTCCCTCACTGATGAAGGCCACAAGCCAGAAACTAGTCTGGGGATATTGGATGAGTAGGCACTAGATAGGGATTTTATGCACAAGCCTTCTGGTATCCATTGATTGCTCTTGTTAGCACAAGATGGCACTACTATATGGAGAGTTTTGCTTTGTTTTGAATTGTTTAATAACAATTATGTGCTAGTATGAGATAGTGATCATGTGATGTTTAGTAATTATTTCTATACTAAAAAGATATACTGTGATCATTAAATCATTAGCCAAATTTCAATTTTTTCTATAAAACAATTTTATTTAATTGTCATCATATACTTTAGTAGGAAAGTTTTTGATCATGTTTAGACAACACAACAAGGAAACAGAATAGAATAATATTGTTTCAAGCATTTGATAAGTCTGATCATAGATAGCTTTAATGATACACATAGGGTTCCTTAATCAAATATTTATAACAACTATATACATATATATATAATCTAATTTTTCCCAAAGCTAGATAGTTCACAAATGTAAATCAGGTAGAGGTGTCCCATGCTTATCAAATCAGATTTATTACCTAAACAATATCGAGTAGCAGTCAGTTTCATAAGTTTTTAAATATTAATTTACTTTCAAAACAGTTTATATTTTCCTGATTAATGGAGTTTATTTAAATTTTTAGGAATTAAATAAAAATAATTACTGATAAGCATATAATAAAAAGTAAAAATATAATTTAAATTTATAATATTAAGACAATAAAGGCAATTATTCAAGTCTTTAATAGCGGTTTATGAATGTAAATGATAACAATCAACCCTTAAGCTATCAACAATTTCAACCTGCAGTCAAGGTAATCTTTTTTAGCAATAAAGGTAAAAACACCTTTATCTATGAACAATGAGGATTGCCAATTCCTCTACAAGCTTTATGATAAATGCTTAGCCAGAGCCAGCACTTAAAATATCTGTCAGGAACCCCTTCCCAAACCTCTGACCATGGTTTTGTGCTTTGGCACTCCTCAGAGAGGTGTCAGGCTAGGTTCAGACATTAGATCTAGAAATGCCAACCCAAAGCCAAGCACTTATTTAAAAGTTATCTTTTGAGTGGAAAATCTGAAATTTTCAGACATCTCCATGTCTTCAAACCCAGCTATCCAACTCAAATAAAAATAGTAGTAGTCTTATCAATATAAAATTGCATAGACTTGTGGCAGAGACTATAAATAGTCAAAATAAGAGTCATAGATCACATGACACTATCTATTAAGCTATACGGTATGGCTGAAGATCTATCAGCCCCATATAGCTATTTGAGTTGGATAGCTGGGTTTGAAGGCATGGAGATGGTCTGAAAATTTCAGATTATCCAATCAATAGATAACTTTTAAATAAGTGCTTGGCTTTGGGTTGGCATTTTTAGATCTAGTGTCTAAACCTAGCCTGACACCTCTTTGAGGAGTTCCAAAGCACGAAACCATGGTCTGAGGTTTGGGAAAAGGTTCCTGACAGAGATATTTTAAGTGCTGGCTCTGGCTAAGCATTTATCATAAAGCTTGTAGAGGAATTGGTAATCCTCATTGTTTATAACTTACAAGCTTATCATGTGATCTATGACTCTTATTTTGACTACCTTTATCTATGGTCTTAGTAGTAGTCTTATCAATATAAAATTGCATAGACTTGTGGCAGAGACTATAAATAGTCAAAATAAGAGTCATAGATCACATGACACTATCTATTAAGCTATACGGTATGGCTGAAGATCTATCATCCCCATATAGCTATTTGAGTTGGATAGCTGGGTTTGAAGGCATGGAGATGGTTTGAAAATTTCAGATTATCCAATCAATAGATAACTTTTAAATAAGTGCTTGGCTTTGGGTTGGCATTTTTAGATCTAGTGTCTAAACCTAGCCTGACACCTCTTTGAGGAGTTCCAAAGCACGAAACCATGGTCTGAGGTTTGGGAAAAGGTTCCTGACAGAGATATTTTAAGTGCTGGCTCTGGCTAAGCATTTATCATAAAGCTTGTAGAGGAATTGGTAATCCTCATTGTTTATAACTTACAAGCTTATCATGTGATCTATGACTCTTATTTTGACTACCTTTATCTATGGTCTTATATATTTATATAGACATTAAAGATTGCAACTTGACCAAGGATTGTGAGATTAGTAATGCAAAGAAGTTTAAACAAGCCTCATCAGTCAGGTAAATATAACCTGTCCTGAAAGCATACTAATAACTATTCATTTATAACTTCCACATTTTATACAAAATGTATATTACTAAGACAATAATGTCAATTACCCAAGGCTTTAATAGGTTTATAAATGTAGGTGATAACAATCAACCTTAAGCTATAAAAAATCTCAACATGTAGTTCTTTGCATTATTAATCTTACACTCCTTAGTCAAGCTGCAATATTTAGTGTCTATATAAATATATAAGACCATAGATAAAGGTGGTATTGCCTTTATTGTTAGAGGAGGTTGCCTTGACTACAGATTGAGATTGTTGATAATTTAATGGTTGATTATTATCATCTGTATTCATAAAATTATTAAAACTTTGAATAATTGACTTTATTGTCTTAATCTATATACTTTAAATGAAATTTGGAAGTTACAAATAACTATTTATTAGTCTGCTTTCAGGATCTGGAAGTTATAATTGACTATTTATTAGTCTGCTTACAGAACAGGTTATATTTGCCTGATTGATGAGGTTTGCTTAAACTCTCAGCCTCAGGGTGGCCTTTGAGCATTCCATTATCAGATTTTTAATTGGATAGATGGTTGAAGAGTTGGAATAGATTGAAGCCTGTCTATGAAAGTATGAGGTTTGACTATCTTAATATATATCTGAGCACCTGTGTGTAGAGATGGTAATCTGGACCAACAGATGATTGCTGGTTTAGCATGAAATACAAATATTGGTGATTATTTATCTTTTCAACATATATGTGTTTGGGTGTATCAGTGTTATGAGATAGTGTGGAGAGTGGTGGGTCATGTTAAAGTCTGTGCTCATATATCCTATATATTACATATATAGACACAGGTATATAATAAGCCTGTGTGTTTCAGTTATTACATAAGTAGAGATGTCTGTGCATCCCTTGAATATGTATTAAATGGATTATGTCCTGTACATGAGGGGTCAGATTGACTTTAGGTCAGCATAGGTGTGACAAGAATCTTGGCCTCAGGGTGGTCTTCAAGCATTCCATCATCAGATTTTCAATTGAATGGATGGTTGAAGAGTTGGAATGTGGAGTAGATTGAGGCCTGTCCATTAAAGTATGAAGTTTCGCTATCTTAATATATATCTGAGCACTTATAGCATATAGTTGCAGAGATAGTAATCTGGACCAACTGTTGATTGTTGGTTTAACATGAAATATGTATATTGGTGATTATTTATCTTTTCAACATATATGTGTTTGGGTGTATCAGTGTTATGAGATAGTGTGGAGAGTGGGAGTCATGTGAAAATCTGTGCTCATATATCCTATATATTACATATATAGACACAGGTATATAATAAGCCTGTGTGTTTCAGTTATTAAACTTCTTTGCATTATTATTCTCATACTTCTTGGTCAAGTTGCAATCTTTAATATCTATATAAATATATAAGACCATAGATAAAGGTAGTATCACCTTTATTGTTAAAGGAGGTTGCCTTGACTACAGGTTGAGATTGTTGATAGCTTAAGGGTTGATTGTTATAATTTAGATTTAAATATTTAAAGCTAGATGTTGTTTATACATATAATTAAAGAAATAACAACATTAATAAATAGCACATGATCACCATTTCTTATGCTTGCTCATAACTGTTATTAAAATAGGCAAAATTCTTCATACAGTAGTGCCACTCAGTACAAGCCAGAATCACAAGCTAGAAACTAGTCTGGAGATATTGGACAAGCAGGTACTAGATAAGGATTTTATGCACAAGCCTTCTGGCATCCATTGATTACTCTGGCTTGCACTGAGTGGCACTACTGTATGGAGAGCTTTGCCTGTATTAATAAAGATAAATGAAATATTAAATTATAATTTTAACTCAATGATTGTGTTAATAAAGAGTTATTGAAAAATTAAATACTAGAAAAGTAAAAATTAATTTACTATTTTAGTATACACATACTTTAAGTGATAAAAGAATAGTTTGGAGAAAATAGTAATAATATAATGCTCTTTATAAATGAAAAAGAATTATATAATCTTTATAAACTATATTTAGTTTAATACATTGTATAGGCTTAAACCTGCATTTATATATGTAATATATGTGGGGTTCGAACTCAGACTTTCACACGACCCACCACTCTCAGTGCCATCTCATATTTCTGACCCATCTGATCACTCACATGTTGAAAAGATAAATAATCAAGTCTGAGTTCGAACCCCGCATATATTATATTTAGTTTAAAAATATTTGAAAAGCAATTGAACATGAGAGCTTTCCATGTGTTACATCTTCCCTTGAAATGAATTTTACTAGACAGTTGTCAGGATATATTATTAATCTTAGCCTAGGGGATTTTATTTATTGGACAAGAACTGTCTATGTAGTTCAGTTAATAATTTTGAATTCAATCACATGCTTAAAGTAATAAATGCATGAACTTTGGAATTCCAAATTAATTTGTTTGGTAATGTCAAAACATTCAATTTAAGCTGTATAATAGAATAGAACAAAGCTATATTTTATAGCAAAAGTTGAAAAAAAAAATTTAAAAGCAGCTGTGTTGTCAAGCATTGGTGGTCAAGAGATCAACGACAGCTGCTTTACAAGCAGTTGTCCCGGGTTAGTGGGTTCACTTCCCGGCTGATGCTATGACACATGAGAAAAAAAGTAGCTGTGTTTTTTTAAAAAAATGTTTAAAATCTATCTTTCTAACACTTGAAATTATAACATTTTTGAAAAAAAATTGCCATGTTTTCATAAGAATCAAAATTGAAATTTTGTCTTAGAATTCAGAGTAAATTAAAACAGACAAAAATCTCAATACAGTATGGTGATCATGTGATGTTTGGTGGTTTAATTCAGAATGAAGCAATCAAATCTTAACACACCACAGACAGAAATATAATAACATGGAGGAAATAATTTAAAACTAAATATTTTTTTTTAAATAAAAATATCATAGGGTGACTTCTGGCATTATTGCTTCTCTAAATTGTTTCCTAATTTTTATAAAAAGGGTTGCATTAATTAATTAAAAGAGAAAAAAAGCCCAGTTAAACATAAATTCCTATAATTTATATCACAATAGAAAGACTTATAAATTGATATTGTTAATTTATTTGATACCAAAAGTAATACAAGTGTGTAAAAGTAAATATAATGATTGTTTAATCTATTGTTTAATTTTTGTAATTATAAATTATTGTGTTTATTATCACCACTCATCATCTACCAAAAAACCTTTCCCACACCCCAAATAGTACAATTTCTTTAAGTCTCTCTAAGATCATCATTATCTTCTTTTTTGCTTTCACAGTCTCAGTTTATTTTTCATAATTTCCTTATTTTGAATTATGTATCTCCAATTCAATTTCTTTTATCTTCATAATTTACTCATATATATATAAATTCATAAAAATCAGTCAAATACTTAGATAATCCCAATATCAATAACAATCAACAATTTTAATCTGTTGTCAAGGTAATCTCCTTTTAGTAATAAAAGTGGAATCCCTTTCCCAAAATATTTCGATAGATTGTCATTATAACAAAAAATAAAAATGAGATTATATCTGTGTAAACAGAGACAACTCATAGCATCTGACGTTGTCAAAAAACTAACAATTACTACTATTTGACAATCCTAGAGGTTAAAGAAATTTTCTCATTAACCTATAATAGCTCTTTGGTTAGAGTTTTTTATTTAGTAATTGATAGTTTCATGGCAACATCAAATGCTACCAGTTACTTCTGTGCACATGGATCATCAAGGTATAGATTCAGGATATTGTCATATTTTAAAGAATATTTATAAAAATGCAACAGCAACAATTAGATTACATAATGATACTGGGAAAGTCACATTGAGAAGGGTATAAGACAAGGTGGCTCCATATCTCCAAAAATTTTTACAGCAGTGCTGCAAGAAGTATTTTGTGGATTAAAATGGAAAACTAAAAGAATGAAAGTAAATGGAAATTATATAAGTCATTTAGATTTTGCAGATGATGTAGTTGTTTTTGCAAATAATGTTTCAGAACTGCAGGAAATGTTGCAGGAGTTATCAGATGAAAGTAGGAAAGTAGGACTAAAGATAAATGTTAAAAAGACTAAAGTAATGTTTAATTGATTTTCTCAAAATATGAAAATAAAGATTGATTATACCTTGGTCAGATTATTAATAGAGATGGAAACATAATGGATGAAATTAATCATAGAATTAAACTTGGTTGGAGTGCTTTTGGTAGAAATAACTTGATACTAAAAGGAAATATGCCTATGTGTTTGAAAAGAAAGATTTTTAATGAACGTGTTTTGCCAGTTCTTACTTATGATCTGAGACTTGGACACTTAATAGAAGAGCAATACAGAGACTTCAGACTACTCAAAGAAGTATGGAAAGATGCATGCTGGGAGTAATAAGAAGAGATCGAAAATACAATGTATGGGTAAGAGAACAAACAGGTGTTACTGACCTCATTGAAAAAATTAAAAGATTGAAGTGGAGTTGGGCTGGACATATTGCTAGAAGAGCTGATAATAGATGGACAATTGAGATCTTAAACTGGATTCCAAGAGATTGTAAAAGACCCAGAAGACGACCACATGTGAGATGGATGAGATGAAAAAGTGTGCAGGGGTGAAGCAGAGAAGAGAAGCTAAAGATTGGAGATGGATTGAACTTGAAGAAACCTTCATCCTGCAGTGGATTGATAATGGTTGATTATGATGATGATGATATTTGTGTGTAAAAGCAATCCACACATAAACACTATCAATATCAATATCAAAAAATAATCTCAATTTGTTGTCAAGACAATCTTCTTTTTACAATAAAGGTGGATTATCAAACTTTATTTATGATCTAAAATGTTTATATAGATACTAAATATTCCAACTTGAATTAAGAGAGCGAGATTATTAATCCAAAGAAGTTTAAATAAATCTCATTAAACAGACAAATATAACCTGTTCTGAAAACAGCCTAACAAATAGTTAATTTTAACTTTGAAACTCAACTGATACTTTGTATTATTTTTTATAATAAAGAGAATGGACACATGTTTTTGCCATATCTGATGTCATCACTAGCCAGAAACTAGTTGTCACTTTATTATACATAGTAATGCATTTCTTAAACATTATCAGGATTTAAATATGTACTATACATACACATATTTACTATATTCTAATCTTATTTTCCCAAATATTCTCTTTCATTTTTTTCCACACCAACATCCAAAGCTTTCAAACTTTTGTTTCTTCTTATTGTTATTTCAGATCTCTGCACTATATGAAATATTTTGATTTTCAAGTATTAAAATTTAGTATTGTTTTTTTCTTAGTTAGCTTACATTTACACATATCATATGCAGGAAATCATGCATATTTGTGAATCTGTTAAAACAAGCAAATATTTTATATTTAACAAGAAGATAGATCAAGAAGGATATTAGATTATATAATTAGAACAAAGATCTAGTTTAGATACTTAAAGAAGAAACATGTAGGATAGACTAGAAAGTTACTAAGTATATTAATTTAACAATTTCTAAAATTATTTGACCGTATAAAAGGACATCTTAGATATTTAACAGAACTAGGGTCAACATAATAATCTGTTTTATTTAGAATTTATTTCCATGATTACAATGAAAAAGAAGTACAGAATATTATGAAATTTAATTAATGATGAAAATATTTATATGATGCTATATAATTATTCCATATGCTCTTTATTATAATATTAAATGAAAACTGAACACTGTGTTGTTTAGAGTCAAAGTGTTATTATTATCTGCACATACATGTTTATAATATGTTCAATGCAGAGAAGACATTAAGATTATCACACACACATATTTGTGCCCATAATATATCACCATTATTATCAGCTCACTGTAGACCAAAAGTCTTTCTAATATTCAAATGATTACTGCAAGATTGTATTTTCTATGATCTAACAAACCTTTTAATTCCCTGACTCATTTTAAATACATATTTTTGGGGGATTTTGTTTTGTTTTTTTGTTCCAGTCAAAATATTCTCTTTTCCTGATTTTTCTCTTGCAATATGCCAAGTTCATTTATGCCATCAATAGGAAAGATCTTACACCCTCCTTTATAAAAAATGGCTTGTTCTAACTAATTAATGCGCTTATGCAAATAACATGCAAATTGATTAGCTTTTAAATAGGACCTTATTCTTTATATGTTGAAAGCATGCTAAGCATTACAGTATTTTTACTATTAATAAAGCTTTGCTCTTAGTACAAATTTTGTATTTAAATATATATTTAATAATTACATCACTGTCTATTTGAGCTTAAATTAAATATTTTTTACCTTTTCCTTGTTTTTTTTTTTGTATATTTCCAAATATTTTTTTTACAGTCATTTGTGTTCATTTGTTATTTTTTTTATTTCATTTTTGAATCCAAATTCATATTGCACGAATATTAATTAACAGCATTTTTTAAAAATACAAATACATAATTTCTATAAATAAAATATTAATCTCATCAAGCATATTCCAAGCCATGTATGTATATATTTAAACTATATATAAAAGCACACATTACAACTTGAATATCACGCAAGCATCCACAACAATTTTTAAAAATGCCAGCAGAAAATTATTAGACATAAATTCAGAAGTATTTCTTAAAAAAAATATTGATAGAATGCTTGAAACAACATATTTCTGTAAAATAGCGTTTTCAAATACTTTCATTAAAAAATAAAAATAACTTCTGACCTTTGCTGCAAACAAAATTCTGATCTTTTTCTTTAAATTGCGTTTAAAACATTTCCTTAAAGAATAAAACCTTGTAATTCAAAATAACAATACACTACTTTCAAAGGTTGTTTATCACAAATCACCATTTCTACAATTTACGTTTCAGTGACGTTTATAATAGATGTACATACATTTAGATATGTATGGTTTACTTGTACACGCTCAAACACACACATCTATAACTAGAATATTTATCTAGAATTTTTTTTATGTTAGGTTTTTAAGTTCTTAGATCATTTAAAATTGTCAAAAGAATTCCTAGTAATTTATTAAAAATAGTTGTTTATTAAAACGTTTATGTGTTTAATAGTTTTATTGTTTGTCTGTGTTTCATTGTTAAGGTTATAAAATAGTTTTGCTCCCAATAATAGATGATATCTATTACTAAATTATAAATTTATTGGTACTACTTTAGACTATGCTCTCCACCACCATTTTGATTTCAAAGGGGAGCTCCCAAACCATTATTGACACAACCAAGCAGTAAACAAAGTCAGCTAATATTGGCCGCCACTGACACAAAGTGTTCCAATTATTTTGACCACTAGACAAAATTCACAATTTCCATCAAAAACAAAAAAATAAATATGCAAATTTGGTAAAATTATGCTTAATCAAAAATTAAATACATTTAGAAATCAAAATATAAAACATATTAATAATTAGAAAATGATCAGAGTGGAAAAAAAGCAAAAATTATGTAACTAAAAGATCAAATTGCTGTCACAGTTGAATAAACATTCAAATCTTGTAGAACTGTGCTCAATCAAAATATTGCTAGAAATCAAAATGTCAAACATATTAATTAAAAATGACCAGGGAAGTTAGCTTCATCAAGTGAACTATCCCCAAACCAAAATGCTGGAGAGTGCATCCAATTTATTATTCTCTTTATTAAAAAAGAAATACAGTATTATTATTTGGAAGTTAATGAAATATTTTTGTATAATTACTGAAATAGTTCAGCATAAAAGAATATAAATTGAATACATAAATGAATATCTACTATTTTAAATGATTATAAAGTAAAATATGTAAAAAATTATCTGGCATTATTTACAAAAGAAAACAGGCAAAACTCACTATATGTATTGCCACACCCAGCAAGCTAGAGTAATCAATGGATGCCAGAAGGCTTATGCATAAAATCCCCATCTAGTGCCTATTCATTCAATATCCCCAGACTAGTTTCTGGCTTATGGCCTTCGTCAGTGAGGAGACTTGGATCTGAGAGCACTGCACCTAGATCTTAGGATCTAATGCAACCCTCAACTAAAAAATGGTAGTCATGTAATGTTTATTGGATTATCTGCAAAGTGAGCATGAAAAAAAAGTGAATAAATATCTGATATTAAAAATGAATATGAAATAGAAAGAAGTAAAATATGAATTAAAATACTAAATATTAAAGATTTGTTAAGTTTTTCAATTGTTTTTTTTTTCATAGATAAATTTATGCTATGAAAATTTGTACCCTTAATAATATATATATATATATATATATTCAGAGATAATGTAATAATATATATATATATATATATATTCAGAGATAATGTTCAAAATAATAATAATAATAAAAACAGTAGGTGATATAAATATATACTTAATACTGTAATTAAAAATAAAAAAACAATAGCAATGTAAGAATAGACAAATTAGTCAATGTGTTTTATTTATTTATCCATCTCTATACATATAGTTTATGATCTGCACTTAAATTTAAACAAGCTAAAGTTATATATATATATAGCTTCCAAAACAAACTTTAAACAAGCTAAAGTTATATATATATATAGCTTCCAAAACAAACTCTTAACAAGCTTTGTAGAATACCCCAATAGTTTGTTTTGCAAGCTCTATATATAACATTTGTAAACACAAGCTTATTAAATTGAGTCATGTGACATCTGACTTGATTTTTTGTAATTATCCAGTATTGATTTGTAAATAGATATTAAGCTTCTTTCAATTAATAATCTTAATCTCTTTATCATGTTGGGATTGTTATTGATATTGGTGTTACTTAAGTGTGACCAAGAAAGAGATTCAAAATGGAAAATAAAAAGAAAATGGAGAGAGATAAAAAGTATTGTGAGATAATATCTACCATGTCCATAGTATGAAGATTGAAATCAGTTTTAATTTGGGAAAAAAATATTTTAGTTATTGATAGACTAGCCAATAATGACTTAAATCATTCAATTAATCATCAGTACGGGGATATTTAAATATTCATAGCTAAAAAATAAATAAAATAGAAAACTTTGAGTCTCATCCCATCTAAATATAAAAAATCATACCCAGTAATGCTTTCTCCACTACTGTTACTTTTTATAAGGATGATTGGATTTGCCTTTGCTTTGCAATGGAATATCTATACATTATTATGTAATAATGATTTCTTACATTTCATTCATTGAAAAAAATATTCCAGATGGTTACCAAAATATTTTTCAACCAATCAAGCCTTTTCACACTTGGAATCCACATGATATTGCTTTATATTTATTGATATGCATCACACAAATTTACTGATGCATGCCATATATTTTAGCTATCACTGGTTTGAACTTTAAGGGGAAAAGTCTCAAAACAACAACTTAATATATAAGAAAGCAAGAAGTTATTAAATCCAAAAGAAGACAAAAAAACAACAGCAACACATATATGAGGAATTAATGGAGTGATAATCCAAATCTTTATTACTTCTTCATGAGAAGTGAAACTAAAGTAAATAGTGAAAAGTGGATAAAATTATGATCCAGGTTATCTGAATATTTTAAAAATATAATTCAATCAAAGAAATTGTCAAGCATTGGTGGTTGAGAGGTCAGTGACAACAGCTTTACAAGTGGTTGTCCCGGGTTAGTGGGTTCACTTCCGGGCTGATGCTATGACCCATAAGAAGAAAAAAAATTCAATCAAAGAAATTGAGCTATAGGGTTTTGATCTGGCCTGAGAAAACTCAAAATTTTTTTTAAAGGCCTTAGAATTTTTATCTGGTAACTATCTCATAATCAAAGCAGCTAATTATTCAATATTGGATAGTAAATAGAAGGTAAAGCAAAAATATAAAATCACTAAACTCTTTCCATCCCATAGTCGTTAAGTTAGATGAATACTGCTTTCACTTTTCTCATTCTATGAGTTTATGGAGAGGTGTTTGTTTTCGAATAGGCTACTTATAAGACTATTTTCAACAAAATAATTTAAACATGGCACAATAGAAATATATAATATTTATCAGAACATAACAAATTATTTTATATCTGTATATTTATGCTTAAACACAAAGGAACTCAGATTTAAAAAAAGTATGGACACCATATTTTATCAGCTAATCAGACTTATGAGATAAAATTATTATTGATTAATATAGAGTTTATAAATGTATTCTAATAATAAATAGCTAATATATACCTATTCTTCTTCGATAAATTAGAAATATACATTTTCTTCTTTAATATATACAAAGTCGAGAATATATGCATATAATGTTCTTTATTATTTTGAAAAATTACGTTCAAAATAAAAATTTTTTCTTTTTTTTTTTGTAGCAAAAAAAAAAAAAAGACTGTAACTAACATATTAAAAAAAATTAAGGATGGAAGAAAGAAAAAAAAAATAGAAAAAATATAAACTGCACAATTACGATTTTAATTTGCAGTGTTTGCTAAAAAGCCCCTTGATCCCTGATAAGAGAACTCTTGATGTGTTGTATACGACTTCTCAGCAGGAAGAGAATTTTCTACAAATCTGAATAGAGAGAAATCTAACCTCTTCAAATAAAAAAAAACTTTAAATAGAGCGATGTGATATATACACGCAACGCATTAACAGGTGAAGCGAATTTTAAATATGAATTCTCCCAGGATTTTAGATAAAATAAAAGAGCAAAAGCTTAAAAAATGGGCTAATATTTTTTGTAAGTGATATTTGATATCCAAAATATTAATATAAAAGTGATTTTTTAAAATATTATTCATAATACAATAATAATTATTATTTATATATTTTACAATAATACGTGCTAATTATGATTTTAAAAGTAGTTTTAAATCAAAAGTTTCTAAGAGGGAATTCAAATGTGTTCAAAATAGATGCAAAAATATATTTGGATAGTACGAGGTCTCAGGTTATTGTTTAAAAAAGAATAGCGCGAATGCTATATTTGTTGGACCATTCTTACTTGAAACACATGTAAATTAATACTGAATAAACAAATAAAACAATTATATGGTCGATAAGTTTAAGTTACTGGACACGATTGTTCGAATCTTATGCTAGTATTGTCATTGGTCAGATCAGCAACACCTGAAAAAGATTGGATAATATCATTTGAAATAGTGTGTAATTTACTAACTTCTGTTGTCTATTTGTGTGTAATTATTAACAGTTGTTTGTATTTGGAAAAGGTTAAATAAAATTTAAAATTTTCTAGACATTCAGCATTTAACGAATGATTTTGGAAATCGTCCAAAAATACTATGGAATTAATTAGAAAAATTAGTTAATGAGATAAATCTTAACTAATTTTTTGATAATTCTGTAAATAGCGATTTTTTCCCTAATCAGGATAATTCATTTTAAAAATACAAATTAATTTCATTTTATTCGTTATTAACGCTTATCATAATTGTATATATAATGAACATTTCATTGGCGAAAATTACATTATATAATTTACAGAAGCTTTCTAGAACAACCGGTATTTTAAAATATATAATCACCAATCATTAAGCAAAATAATATTTGCCTTTAACGGTTGCAAAGATATAAAAAATTACAAAAAGGAAACAAGAATTGTAGAAAAAAGTAGAACACATAAATTTACAGAATGGAATAGAACAAGTTGACGACTGTTTTTTGATCAATCAAAATAAAAATAATAAACGAAGCAGTAAAAAAACTCATTAGATTTAAATTTACTTGACGGTTTTATTTATTTGCGTAAAGAAACTCTTTCAATATAACTCTATCTTTCCAAAATCTTTATAGCTGCATCTGAGTAGGATTTGGTTTTGGAGGATGAATTTTTTTTTTACTACATTAATGTACCCACCACTTTTAGCACTAATGCCACAATTATCCAGTCCCATATATGTGACCAGGAATGATTTAATCATCAAGAAATCTCATAGATTCTTTGGATTTCAAAAAGGATCACATCTCTAGATTTAATCAGAGTATTATTAAAATTTTCTTTTGTGAAAATGTGTGGATTCAACAAATATCCAGTTTTATCTAAGGACCCATTTATGTAAAAATGTATAACCTAATAGAAATATTTTTTTTGGTGTTTTTAATTTAATGCATTGCTTTGTTTATAGTAATGATGTTTTTTTAAAAAAAGATCAGGTTTGCATTTGTTTTATTTCTCCATTATAGCTTCATTGGAAAGAAGAAAGTCTTTGTAAACAGCAACCTAATTATCAAGACTCTGTTGTCAGTAAAGTTCTCACTCAATGGTAATTCTATCCTGGCTCTTGATAATAAAATAAACATCTGGGAAGCACAAGCACTACTAAATCCAGAGGCACTGGCCATCAAAGTCCATCTAGGCCTAAATAATTACAAGATCATGACAATGTTTAAACACCTCATTATGGAACCTAAACTTCTGGATCACCTCATGAAAGTTAATTTAGGCGCGATCCCTACAAGCTGGTTTCTTTATTTCAAGAGATATTTTTCAAAAGTAGACCCAATGTGATATATCTGTCACAGAGGAGATGAAACATTTGACCACATTATTTTCCTCTGCCCTGACTATCAGGACATTAGGCAATCCATCAATGGTGAGTGCAGTATCCCTCTTCTAAAAATTATTGACCTCAAGAGCTGTTTGCACTCGGGTGATTTCCCAGTTATCCATCTGGCCATCTTTATTTCATATGCTATATGGATGGCCAGATGCACAATTATATTTACACTTCCAAGACCTAAATAATCAGCAATCTTTAACTTCCAGCTGAAGGCCCTGCAAGTAAAAGACTTGCTTTTGTCAACCAAATTCCTTTTTGGTGCACATGGAACCTTTATGGAGGTCTTGCCCCAGGACAATGAGATCACTACCAGTCAAGGCCTCCATTCCTTCTGAAAAGAACACAAGAGACTTAGTCATAATTGAGTCATCATATTTCAAATGCTAGTCTTGCATAGGTAAATCATGTATTTTAGTAACAATAAAATTCTTTTAAAAATAATTATCAAGATGATCTGAGCTGATGCTTTTAAGTATCTCTAAATATATGGACATTTTCTATATAAGGTAGTATTGTTTATTTGGAAACAAGAATATCAAATAAAAGTTATCCATCACTGTTTCCACAGTGAATTATTTAATTGGGGAATAAAAATTATTAATTAATATTAAGAAGTTATTCAGTTTTTCTTACATAATGAAAATTAAAACGTCATTAATATTGTGTGAGAGTGCTGTAGTGTGAAAATTACACTACAAAAATATTATTCATTAAGTGAATAATCTCTAGTCTAATAAATGACTAATAAAATTATCAATAGACTTCCATTAAATGGTTTGTGTCAAAGCTATGACAGTAACACATTGGATATTTATTCATTAAACTGTAGTAATTTGCTATCTATATATTTACCAAACAATGATATGTGTAAGAAATTGTGGTCTGGACCAACTTATGAGTGCTGATTCAGCATGGAATGTGCATCTTGGGGGAACAAAGATATTTTTCACATGTCTTTGGTTATATGTTTATGATTATATCCTTCCACAAGGTATTAAAAGTGGATAAAAACCAATCCCTATCTTACATAAGAATGTATAGTAAAAATTACACTACAGAGATATTATTCATTATTGGACAATCTCTAGTCTAATGAATGACTAACAAAAAATAATAATAGACTTCAATTACCCCTTTCAAAGTTGTGAAGGCAAATGCATTTACCCTTGTCACTTAAATTGTAATAATTGGCTATCTATATATACTGAACAATGATAAAGATATATGTAAGAGAATGTGATCTGGGCCAACTGCTGATTTAGCACAAAATATACATATTGGGGAACATACATCTTTTTTGCATGTCTTTGGTCACATGTTTATAATTACACATATACATAGGATATTAAAAATAGATAGAAACCAGTTTGTATTTTGCGTAAGAATGGTGTAGTGAAAATTACACTACATAAAAATCTAAAATTGTGTTTTAATACCTTTCATGAATAAGTTGACAGAAGATCTCACTAACTTCCAATCATTTGTTATTCCATTGTAAATAAATAAGATATTAAAGAGGTAGTGTATAGTTAGTATGATAGTAAATAATGAACTAAAATCAGTAGCATTACTGCCTCATTGGTTCATCCAAAATAAATACTTAAAAAAATAAAGATTAATAATCCCTGCTTAATTTCTCTAAGCTTTTAATTATTTAGCTTTGTTTTAAAAAAGAAGAGAGATGATTTGCAAAATTTTAAGAAAAAAAAATGTGTTTACAAAATATCCTTCCATTATCTGATCCTTGAATAACAAATCTAGCATATATATATATAAGACTTAAGAATGGCCACATCTAGCAACATATTCGATTATTCTTAATAAATACAGTTAGTTTAATGTATACATATATAATATTAAAACAAAACATAATATTAAAGAACAATAACACAAAAATAAATAAATAATACAAGTAAAAGAGAAACGTCAAATACATATTGCAGTGATCTTATGACTAGAGTTCAAAGTTTCTGTGATTACCATTGCAAAGGATTTAAAAAAAACTGGCAAGATAGGAAGAGTAGCATTTAGATATGAAGGTGTGAAAATTTCATGGTACAATTCACATGGTCCTGGATGAACATTTCCTCAGATATTAATAATTAATTAATTATTATGGAGACAGGTTGGTTTTTTGGAACAGCATATGGCTGCATGTGACATAATTGACTAGATAGATTATTTCTTGAATAAAGGCATAATAGACCAGCAGGATAAATTAATTTTATGATGGCAGGAATGCCAGCATAGGCAGACTTCAGATGGGCAGCAGCAGCTCACCAACTCCATTAGGATTCCAAACTCATGCTCCCTGGGATAGTGAAGGGGAAGTGGACACAAGCTTCTATTCACAAATTATCATAATATATGGCTTCTAGCAGCCAAATGATTATTAAGCTTCTTAAAACTTGATGGATGGAGATAGGACTAACAAGATTGAAGAATTTTTATCAAAGAGACCAGCTTGAAGAAATTTTTTTCATCAAAAGAAGACCTTGTTGAAGAATTTTTTTCAACAAAAGACAATGTTGTAGAATTTTCTCATCAAGACCTTGAAGAATTTTTCTCCAAAGACAAGCTCGAAGAAGTTTTTCTCCCAAGAAAACACTGGTGGCAGAATTTTCTGATCAAAAGATCAGCTTGATGAATTTTTCATCAAAGAATCCATGTTTTTATATTTACCTAGGTGTTTATCCTATTTTTAATAATAATAGTTTTGATCAGCATGATTACAATTTAATTCTTAATTCTTATTTTTTTAATTAGCAATTTTTTTCCAAATTCCAAATACCTTTAGTTTACTTGCATTTTCTCTGCAGTAATCAAGTATCAATTAACATTTCTTTACCACAAGGCCAAAGAGTATAAACATTCTTGTAAATATATAATACAAAGCGATTACCTAATTTTTTTCCATTATTTACATAAAGTTTCAATAACAATTATAAATGTATCTACATTCTATAATTAATCTGTCTTTATATATTTTATTAAAATACAATGTTCAAGAATTTTAATTTGCTGAATTTTAAATTAATTGTTTATCAGAATTTTCTAAAATCCATTATACATTTGAACACTGCTAATTATTTATCTAATCTTAGTTAACCATTGTTACCCCTTATACACACACATACATGTGGTTTTAATAAATTTAATCAGCCTTTATAAATGTTTAATAAAATAAAATTTAAAATTGCCTACAACAGAATTTAAAAATATTTAGATACAAATTGGAATGAAGCATAAGTGTATATATATCATCATATATACTCATTAGTGGAATCTCTATCCCCATACTAAAATTAGAGGTAACAAAAATAATTACTTTTTCTTATTATAAGTACACTAATACTATTGAAAAAAGCACATTAATTAAAATCTTTGTTGATTAAATTTCATTTTTTAAAAATGAGTAAATAATTATAAAGACATCTTAAAGCTACAAAATTCTGTTCTAAAATTGAAAATTAAATTTATAATTATTAAAATATCACAAACATTCTGCAGAATAGTATTTCACAGAGTATAATAAATATAATTTTTTTATTATTTTAAAATTTTTGACTTCTATTTTTAAAAATAAAGTATATATATAAAAATCCAAGTATAAACATAAATACATTTATCTTTTAAATAATTACTGTATAAATATTTTGTAAAAATAATCATAAATGATTAAATGAATGATGAATATATATATATTTTTCTCATTGTTAACAACAATTGAAAAGAAGTTTACAAGCTTTATGTCAAAAATCAAAAAATCTACCAATCAGCAACCTTCTAGGTTTTTGTCACTCACTTGAAGTTTTCTCTGTGGACTACATTGTGGAGTAATGGCATTGTCAGATTTCAAATCAATATTTAGTTTATTTCCAATTTTACCATTAAATGAATATGCAATAAGCGAAATAATACTAAAGATGTCCACCAGCGGGCGAATACAGTACAAACAAACTAGTGCCATTACAGTATTCCATAAATCATGCAGCTGTTAATCAATTCCTCAATATAATCACCACTAGAGCTTAAATAAAAAACAGCTGAAGTGCTCTTAATCAATATAAGATAATTAATTGGAATAATTATATATTAAAAAAAAATACAATTTTATTTAAACATCTTTAGCATTAATAAAAAAAATTCCAGTACCAATTTATTATTTATGGTTGTGAAAACTGACAACTAACTTCTCTACTTATTTAAATTAGTGGATATAAATATGCAACATTATCTAAATATAACTATATGTAGATATTTATGCAAAATATGTATGACGTATTTTTTAATAAACAAAACAAATTATATTGATTCGTTTTTATATAAATGTTTTAATGTTTTAATAATAGAATGTTTTTTTTTTTTTTTGTATATTTAATCGAAAATAAATAAGTAAAGAAAAAGAAACAAAATAAAATTACAAAATAAATTATATTTGAAGTAATTCAATATTTTCAAGATATTTATTATTTTTTTTAAAAATAAAAATGTTATTAATTTTCAATAAGAGAAAAAAAATATTATTTTAAATTTTTATCAATGTTGGCTTGGCCAGAAAAAATATTATAAACGTAATGATAATTAACATTTTTTCCTGCTACCGAGAAAATAGCAAAGTGAAATTATTATTATTAAATGCCGTCTAGTTAATATTGACTTCTGCGATTATGAGAATGAAATTTCCCTTGAATATCATAAAAAATTGTACGTAGATCTGCAAAATTTGCTTTCTTTAATTTTTGTTTTAATATTTTGGATAAACCACAAATACAACTAAATTTTACATTTATCTTTTTTTTTTTAAAAAACCAATTATTTTTCCAGATAATCTTAAACCCTTGAGCTGTTAATATAAAGTTTAATTGCTTCTTTTTTCTTTTTCATTTGAGTACCAACAGGAAAAACTAAAATCAATGAAAAAAAATCTTGAATTAGAACCATCTCCTAATACTTTTTTTTTATTTTATATCACCGATATTAAATGAAGTATATTACAGCTACCAACTAATATTCAATTCGTTTATCGTGAGATAAAAAGTGTCTATCTATCTATCTATCTATCTATCTATCTATCTATCTATCTATCTATCTATCTATCTATCTATCTATCTATCTATCTATCTATCTATCTGTCTGTCTGTCTGTCCGTCCGTCCGCCCACCATCTATCTATCTATCTATCTATCTATCTATCTATCTATCTATCTATCTATCTATCTATCTATCTATCTATCTATCTATCTATCTATCTATCTATCTATCTATCTATCTATCTATCTGTCTATCTATCTATCTATCTATCTATCTATCTATCTATCTATCTGTCTGTCTGTCTGTCCGTCCGTCCGTCCGCCCACCATCTATCTATCTATCTATCTATCTATCTATCTATCTATCTATCTATCTATCTATCTATCTATCTATCTATCTATCTATCTATCTATCTATCTATCTATCTATCTATCTATCTATCTATCTATCTATCTATCTATCTATCTATCTATCTATCTATCTATCTATCTATCTATCTATCTATCTATCTATCTATCTATCTATCTATCTATCTATCTATCTAAAACATTGATAGAATTATGTGTAAGAGATTAGGATCTGGGCTGATTCAGCATGAAATGTACATTTAGTGATCATACATCTTCTTCACATGTTTTTGGTCATATGCTTATGATTGCACCTCTCTACAAAGTATTAAAAACAGATAGAAACCAGTCCCTACCTTGTGTGAGAATGGGGTAATGAAAATTACACTATGAAATATTATTCATTAAGTGCATTATAAAGTGTTTAATGAAGGTGTAAATGGTATTATATATATAAATCAATGCAATGTAATGAGCACACTAATAGTTCTAAACAAGCCTTATCGATAAATGCTGGAAGATAAAACATTCAAAATCTCTATCTAAAATTATCCCTATTCCCAATCTGATTTTGAACTGATGGCTTTCTCAGTGAGGTGCTAGGATATTTAGATGTTCAAATCCAGTTTGGAGATAGGGATAATTTTAGATAGAAGTTTTATATGCTTTCTCTTCAGGCATTTATCGAAGATTATTTAGAGCTATTAACATGCTCATTATATTATATTTGTAATACAAGCTCAGTAAGTTATGTTATGTGATGTATTAATATTATAGTTTTGCTTTTAAAGCTTTGGTGATGTTATATTGCTAAAGTAATTAATATATGGTGTATCTGAATTAAGTTCAATCCCATATGGCTATTTGAGTTAGATAGCTAGATTTGAAGACATATATATGTCTGATAATTTTCAGATTTTCTACTTAATAGTTTAGTATCAGATAAATTCTGCACTTGAGTTGGTATTTTAGATCTAGTGTCTGAATATCTTAGCATCTCACTGAGGAGAGCCATTAGCTCGAAACTGGTTTGGGGATAGGGATAATTCTAGATAGAGATTTTGAATGCTTTCTCTTCTGGCATTGTAGTATAAGCTTAATAAGTTAAGTTATGTGATGTATGATTTGATTTTCTTACTATAAATCAATATATAATAAAACAAGAAGTGGAAAAAATATATAACTCTTTATAGGAATTTTGATTACTTGTAAGAATATGTAAAAAATGAGCAAAACTCTCCATACAGTATTGCCACCTGTGCTAAACAGAGTAATCAATGGATGCCAGAAGGCTTGTGCATAAAATCCCTATCTAATGCCTACTCATCCAATATCCCCAGACTAGTTTCTGGCTTGTGGCCTTCGTCAGTGAGGAGCTTTGGATCTGAGAGCACTGCATCTAGATCTTAGGATCTAATGCAACCCTCTAGCAACCACCTTTTATCTCTACTTAACTACAAAACTATGAGAATGAAATTGAAAACACAAAAAAATATTTTCAATCTAAGCTCAATAACTTATATAGTCAAGCCTTCTGGCATCCATTGATTACTTTGTTTAGCACAGGTGGCAATACTGTATGGAGAGTTTTGCTCTGTTTATCAACAATTAATGTGCTAGTATAGGAAATGTGATCATGTGATGCTTAATGTAAAAAATGTATGATATATTCAGCTTTCATACGTCTAACATCTGATTTATACCCCTATATAAATCTAGAGTGTAAACTAAAAGAAGTTTCACTTTTGATTTAAAAAGTGTGTCAGAAAAATATTATAAGTAGATGAAGTGATTTTGGGAGATGATGCGATTCTAGTTTGCAATATCAGTTTTCACTTGGTATTTTACCTAATTATATTGTTTTTAAAATATATTTAAACATTTACAGTCATATTTATTAATATTTAAACCACCTACACATATGTCCATATATATATATAGTTAGAAAGGACTTGAACTAACACTTTCAAATTCCATACAGCTATGCACTCTAACTTATGACACTGATACACGTGATCACACACATGTGAAAAAAAGATAAATGATTTCCAATATATGTATTTCATGCTGAACCGGCACTCATCAGTTATCCAGATCATCATCTCCCACACACATTTAAATCAGTGCTCAGTCTATATTAAGATAGCAAATCTTCAAATTTTGATGAACAAGGTTCAATCTTCTTCACCTTCTAACTTTTTCACTATCCATATCATTGAAAATTCGACGATGGAAGTCTCTTCTAATTACATTGTTTAGTATAGACAATATACTTATATTTGAATATTTATATATATATGAAACAGCAGAACTTTACATGGAATTTCAAAAGATAAAAAACAAAACGACTATTTTCGTATAATGTACTGCTAAAACATAAATACGTATGTATTTTTATTATAAAAAATAATTTTGGGTTTGCTATCAAATCATTTGTTATAATTGAAAAAATATGGTTATAGTTAATATTTTATTGCTCTTTTGAAACACCCTGAAGTTTCTGAGAAAATGGAATTCTGTAATAATTAATCAATCATACACTGAAATCAATTAATGACTTGGTTAATTACTCATAATACGAGTCGTTAAATTATGAAAGTTTCAGTCAATAGCGCTAATTATTTTTCAATTAATAACCACTCTACATTTTTTTAAAATCCGTAGCTAATCCAATTATTATTAGTCAGTAAACGATATCTAGTTAAGTGATAAAGAAAAGAATAAAATTATAAATTATTACCACTCAGAATTTGAATTATTTGATTTTTATTTTTTATCGTTTTTATGGAGAAGACGACACGGACGCATCACAAAGTCCAGCTACCAAGTTATTGTCTTGCAATAAGAAACTAATGTATCTAACTGGAAAATAATGTATCTAACTTGAGTAATTTGATTGTCCTTAATAAAAAAAGGAAAAGACAGGGAGATCTGTCAAGCGTTGGTGGACTAGCGATTAGCATAGCTGCCTTCCAGGCGGCTGGCCCGAGTTAGCTTCCCGGTCAGCGCTTTGACATATAAAAAAAGAGAGAGATCTTTGTCACTCAATGAACTTTTTACAAGCTGTTTTTATATCGTAACTAATTATATTCAAATTGAAAGTTACTTAAGTATTTGATTTACTATTTTATTTAAGTTAAAATTCAAGATCAATAGAAGTGTTAGGAATTACTTATTTTTTGCTAAATTTATTTATTTATTTTGTAAATTCTATAAAAGTAACACATCTTTAAGATTGAATTGTTCTCGTTTAATATTAATATTTACAGATTAACGCTAAACTACTTTATATAACAGTTGTTACTTTATATAAATAGTCAACATATTTATAGAATGCTTTTCAAATCTTTGATTAAAGAATGATTAAAAATATATAAGTTGAAAAAAAAAATGATAAAAATTATTCAAAAAATTTTCGCCAGTAATAAACTGTTAATGAATTTTATGAACTGTGTTCGACTTCTTCATAAGAGCAAATTCACAGAATATTTATATATATTGCTTTTTTGAAAGTAGTAAAACAATGTCCCCGGTTTGCTTCCCGGCTGACGCTTTGACATAAAAAAAAAACAACAAAAAAATCATTAATCTGGACGTATTATTCTTTTATTTTTATAATGAAATTAAATGATATATTTGATTTTTTTTAGTTTTGTACGTTTTTTTTAATCGGAGGAGGTGGGGTGGTTATATTAAAAAAAAGAATAATAATTTTTTGGTTAATGCTTCAAATATAAATTATAACATCATTCAAAAATTAATTAGAAAAATTTAATTGAAAACTTTTAAAATTAAATTTTTTGTAGCATTTCTTGTATTGTTTTTTTTGCTTTAGATTTGTTTTTAAAATGATTCCAAATGTTTTTAGCCTTAATTTTTTACACATATTTAAATTTTAATGATTTTTTAAATCATATATATAGTATATGTATATACCCCATTTCATTAAAAAATAAATAAATCGGTACTTACAACTTTTATGGCCACGCATTAAAATAGATAGCTAAAAATATATATATATGCAAAAATATTATTTTTTTAAAAAATAAAATTTGCAACTTTTTCTTTCAAATTGCTTTCACACCAGCAATATACATATTATTTTTACTATGTAAATGCTTTATTTGTAACAATAGATAAATGTATCCAGATTTGTCACGTGTAATCTTAAATAACATTGCTAAAAAAATTGTGATAGATGCCAATTGTTTTTTAGTTTTTCGATAGCTTTCTTGTCTTAAAAAAGTTATTTACATTATCATAGTCAAGGACTTTTGTTATCTCTATCAGCAAACTTTTGTTTAAACCAATATTCCAGAAAGTTAAGCTGATTAGAACAATATTTTCATTTATTTAAGAAGCAATTAACTTGTGAATTATTAATGAGGCTAATATGGAAAATTATGCAATAACTGGGAATCTTCACAATGCTGGGGTGAAAAGTTTTATTAGTACACTAATCATCTAAACTTGGAACTATACATTCCCTGAGCAATGTCAATTTTAAAAGTATGTTGTTATTGCATGCACCAACCATTGATAAACTAGAATACTCAGTACTTAACATCAGTCCACAGGATTTTTTTCCAGTTTATTCATGATGAATGCATAGTCCAATTATACTATCATTCTACTTGGAGCAAGAAATCAAGAAAAGTACAATAAATGAAGCCTGGAACTTTCTTAATAGTGACTATTTTATAAATCACTGTTGATTTTTTCAAAAGGGTTTGAACCTATATATTGTAGCAGTCGATCTTAGCCCAAGATCGAGCTCCACTGGTTTACCACTTAACCCACTGTTTTTTCGTCATATGTATATAAACTATACGTATATTTCTGAGAAGCGTCTATAAAAGTTTATAAAAATAAATCTCAAATAAAAATTTTCTTTAATTTTAAACATTGACTTTTATGGATGCGACTCAGATATATACATATATTAACGGAGCTTTTATATATATAAAAGCACAAACAAATCTTTTAAATAATTTTGTATTTTTATTCTTAATTATTTGTTATTTATTTTATAAATATTTTCTTCATATAAGTATACAAATATTCAAGATGGAAGATGGCTGTCCAAGAATAAATTAAAGGGGTGGGGACATTACTTTGTTTCATAATTAAAAAGGAATTTTAAATTAAAGTAAAATTTAAAACAAAGCTCATTGATTTTAATTAGAGATTAACATTTTTTATCAAATCTATTTTCAATCTGGAAATTGATTTGAAATTATTTTTGGACAATTATCTAACGATTCCATCTCCACTAACAATAGCTAAAATATTTCTGTTAATTAAAGATAAGAAGTTTAATTAAAAAACATTCTTGGAACACCTCAGAGTTTTGCATAAATAGGGCTAAAAATCTATTGTGCCAGAGAGAGAGAGAGAGAGAGTTAGGTCAATAGTCTTTAACTGACTTCACGTCTGTGTAATTTTTGAGGGGCTTCAGCTGCCTTCCCCACGGTCTTTAGCTCCACTCTATGCTATGCATGATGTAGCTTCTATCGTTCAAGTGTGCCCATGCCGTCAAAGAACCGCCGAGGCCAAGAGACAAAATTCATCTGTATTCCATAGAATGCTGAGGTAACCAGCCCAAAGTCATTATAATCGTATTACCTAACTTATAAACTCTTTTTTTCCAACTCACTAATTGGTGAGCATATTAAACTAATTCTCTTCTTTATATCGATTCTCTATTGCATAAATTAATGCTACTATAAAACATTTCATTCAACTCACGCTTCTTGCTTTCTTTTATAAATTAGTGCGGTTATAATTTATTTTAACTGATATTTTTCACTAAACTTTTATTTTTAAATGCAAATCAAACCCGGTTTTACGAACTAAAAGGGGGGGGGGTAATGAGTTCTTATGTATTTTGTTCTAAATAGTTCGTAAGTCTGAGTTTTTCTTGTAAAATGAATATATGTTTTTTTCATTTAAAATATTATACCGTAAAATTATACAAAATATATAAATATTTTTCAATCTGGGATGGATATTGGTATACGTAGGTTTTATTAATTTCTTTATTCATTATCGCCAAAAAGGCTGGTGAATAAATTGCATTTTGTTGTTCGCACTTTTAAGTGCATGAATTTTAGTATTTATATATTATATTTAAACAAAATGGTGATTCAAGAGGGGGGAGCAATGCACACTTCATTAATTATAGCGTTAACTTTTAATAAATGATTTTATCTCACACGGGTCATTATTTTAACATGTCATTACATATTTGTTAAACTATTTAAGGCTTTATATTTATTCTTGAAATCCAATGATTTTATATTATTATTATTATAATAGCGTTGTTAGCATAGGCCACTATTCATATTATTAAGCTTTATCTAGAGACGTGCGTCGGAATGCCCGAGTCGTCGCATCTTCATTTCAGGTCGTAAACAGGGCGATGAATGTCCCTAGACCACATCTATATATGTATACTCGCGTAACGAGAGCAATGCATGGGATAATTCCGACAAAGTTCGGCCCAGTGCATCTCCGTCCGAGGACCTTTTGTCAACCGATTCCACAAAATGTGGGGTGGCAAGTCGGCTAGACTGTTTTCTTCCGTATTATTATGATAAAGCATCTCAAATATTGGATCCGCAGATATTCGGCCATTATGCTAACACCGCAGTTTCTTATAGTTCGTTTTTCTTTTAGCCTGTTTGACAAAATAAACCGTAATGATATGTAATAATGAAACGTTTCTCTTTGTAATATTTTTAGTTGGAGTTTAAATCCAACCTCACATGAAGCTGCCCTCCCCTTTATTCAATAAGCCATTCCCCGTATTGACAAAGTTTCGCTATATTCTATTCTTAAATGTCGAAAATGTAAAATAAATAAATGTTTTTAAGTATATTTTGATTACAAAGTATCCTCATTTTAGTGTGGTAAATAAAGTCCATAAATGAAAATATGTATCCAATGCCAAGGCATTATATTCAAGTCCTATAATCAGCGAAACTCTTATTATTATATTTTACATGTATTTCTAAATGTATAAACGTCTACCAATCACTCAGATAAATTTATTTTTGTACACTGAATAAAATCCTATTTGAAATATACGTCAGTATTGTAACCGCCGCACTAAATTGATATCTATTGAAATAAAATAATTGTAAAAAGATCGTCAAACATTTGTAACAAAAATTAAAGTTTTAAATGCGTGAAGTTGAATACTGTATATATAAAATCTTGAATTTTTGTCAAAATAAATATTTATGTTTTTAAACTTAATCCAGTTGTTCGAATCTCATTAATATTTATATTTATGTATGTTTTAACTTATATCTTGGGTTCACTCAATCTCTCATCATCATCATCAGCTGAGTTCTCATGCAAAACGATGTAGCACCGGGCCCGGAAATAATTAATTTATGTAGTATCACCGTAGAGTGTTGTCCGTAGTGTTATAGATTTGGGGAATGGGCAAATAGGTTAGAATTCATGATTGCTCCTGACCTGTGTATCTCGGGCATGATTGGATTCGGGGTACTTTTGCTTAGATTCTAAGTCTTGTTGGATGGACATACATTTTCGACCGGTACAATATTTTAGTCAGTTAAAGGGTAAAATGAGCATTCTGATGATAAGATTAATTTTTTATTTAGAACAGGTGTGGGAACTTATGGTCTTGGTCCATCTCTGGCCTTTGAAAGATTTCAATATGGCTCCTGGACATTTTCCAATATGAATATAAAATGGTATTGTATGACTATTTAAACATGTGCACAGCTCAAATATTAAATTGAGAGTTAAGTAAAATAAAATATTTATTTTCTTCATTGAATCCAATTATTATAATAGATGAGGCCATTTTGTTTGTTTTTTCCCCCATATGTCAAAGCATCAGACGAGAAGTGAAACCCACGACAACTGTTTGCAAACAACTGCTTGCTTGCAAGGCAGCTGTGCTGACCTCTCAGCTACCAATGCTTATTTGCAAAAATAAAATTAGCATTTTACATTATTATTATTTAGCATTTAATTTATTTTTTATTATGTGGGCTAAAGTGAGCAGATAAAAAAATTAAAACAGGTAAAACTCTCTACAAGTATTGCCACCCAGTACAAGCCAGAGTAATCAATGGATGCCAGAAGGTTTGTGCATAAAATTCCTGCCTAGTGCTTACTCATCCAATATCCCCAGACTAGTTTCTGGCTTGTGGCCTTCATCAGTGTCATCAGTGAGGAGCATTAAATCTGAGGGTGCTGCACCTAGATCTTAGGATCTAATGCAACCCTCCAGCAGCCACCATATGAAAATAAAATTGAAAGCACAATAATATTTTCAATCTAAAGTGAAGGCCACAAGACAGAAACTAGTCTGGGGATATTGGATGAGTAGGCACTAGATAGTGATTTTATGCAAAAGCCTTCTGGCATCCATTGATTAATTTGGCTTGCACTCAGTGGCACTACTGTATGGAAAGTTTTGCCTGTTTTAATAAAAGTTTATACCTATTCTTCCCATGGAATAATGATGACTGTGGTTTTTGAAAGACCAAAGACACCAAAATGTATAAATACTGAACTGGGTTCAGATCTATATGACTATGCAATTGAATGAGCTTGGATTGAAAATGTGTTTTCATTTTGGACTCATAGCTTTATAGTTAACCAAACAGGTAAAATATGGCTACCGGAGGGTGCATCAGATTCTGAAATCTAGGTGAAGTGTGATCAGTTCCAAGGCTGTTCACTGATGAAATCCACAAGCTAGAAACTAGTCTGGGGATATTGGATAAGTAAGCAGTAGATAGGGATTTTATGCTCAAATCTTTTTGCATCCATTGATTACTAAGGTTTGCACTTGGTGGCACTACTATAATTCTAATTTTTATTATTCTAATGTTTAAATATTTTTATAACATCAGCAGCAATACTAATTTTATATCCAATTTGTATAATTTTATATATAGCTATAAATATTTTCATTTTCATCATGTGCGTATTTATCAAATATTAACCAATGGTTAAGATGGTTGTGGGGATAATTAGCCACATTATGAGTGAATGGAAATTTTGACAAGGTAAGAATATTCACATTTGTTCAATGGTTTAATGAGTGAATGGAAATTTTGACTTGGGAAGAATATTCACATTTGTTCAATGTTTTCCTGAAGGTTTGTGATGATGGTGTTACATTGAGCTATTTCCACCATCTAATATGTTTATTGAATGTCTTTAGAAAAAATTAACTTTATTTAAATATCCAAATACATTCAATATGCACAATGTTTCGAGAGGTAGTATTCTTCTCTCTTCTTCAGGTGTTGCTGACCTGACCAGTGACAGTACTAGCATGAGATTCAAATTTGGCCCCTTAGATTCTTGAGTACTGAATTTTAAGATAATGCTCTAATCAATTGAGCCATCCTGCCAAAGACAACAATCTGTAGAAATTTCATATGCTAATCTATGAGGTTGCACCTGATTTAGAGCATTACCTTAAAATTCAACTCAAGAATCTAAGGATTCAGGTTAGAATCCCATGATAGTACTCTCACTGGTCAGGCCAGCAACATCTGAAGAAGAGGGAGAGAATAATACATCTCAAAACGCTGTGCATATATTAACTTGTTTAAAGTGCTATTACTAACAGTTGAATGTATTTAGAATATTTAAATAAAGGTAAATTTTTCTAAAGACATTCAATACACATATTAGATGATGGAAATAGTCCAATATAAAAATACAACATTTGTTGTATGGTTTAATTAGTAAATTATAATTCAAGCAATCAGATGATTTTTTAAATATATAAATGCAAATATTTGATTGAAATATTATATTGTTTATCCATAAACTATTTTATTTTTCATTCGATGTAAACAGGTAATGTTATGAAGAATGTGTTTATAAAAAGTAAAAAAGTAATGTTATAGTGAGTTCAATAGCACTTTAGATTTTCATATATCAATAAATAATGGTATCCATTCATTAAACATTCCAGAGAGCATCGTTCATTGTATAATAAGTCAAAAACAAATAATATAAACAGAAATCTATATTTTTAAGGCCTTAATTAGAACATGATTATTCTTTTTATATTTACTTCAATAACGTTAAAATTCTGAAGGAAGAAAATAATGTTAAGAAATGCAAAATAGAGGCAATATTCATTGGAAAAGAGTTTAATTTGTTGAAGCAGCAGGAAGCAACATTAAACTTTTCAGTTTTGGGACATCACATGGTTTTTGTCTTTTTTTAAAAGTCAGTTATAAATGATTGCACGTATGCAATCGAAAATTCATTACTGAGCAAAATTTATATGAAGGATATTATTATATATATATATATGATTCGTTTGATATAATTAAAATACTATATTAATATTTCTATTATATATATATAGCAATCCATTGAACGTGTTGCAGAACACGACCAAACAAGCATTACTACATTGGTTCCCAAAATCTGCCAACTGTAACCACCAATGCATTAAAGAGAAACAGCGTGAAGCCCACTACAAATAAATTTATCAAATGCATTTATTTTAAAGCTCAAATCTCAAGTTCTTTTATATTATAAATCTTAGAATAACGAATACAATTGTTGACAACAACAACGACAATAATAATAACAATAATGATACAACAACAACAACAACAACAACAACAACAACAACAAAACAACAACAACAACAATAATAATAATAATAATAAAAAAAATAATAATAATAATAATAAAATGATCATTTGATTTACAATAGGATTCACATTATAACTTAGATATCTTAAAATTTTAAATATTAGCTTGCAAAACATTCTTTAAAGCAGTTTGAATTTTCGTCCTGTATAATTTATGCAACACATAAGTATATCTCAGACTATAATCTTATAATAAACGAATTTATAATAATTGCATACAGATGAAGTAAAGCAGCATGTAGAAAGGACATATTTTATATTGCCCACCGCATTACAAAAACGCATATAAATAAATAGTAATTAACGAGGCGTATGACTTGCCACAATGCAGGTGAAATGGATAAGTAAATCAAATAAATAATATGTGATCATTGAAATGTATTCTTTTTTAAAACAACGAATAATAAAACTTAATTATGAGATTTTCTTGTTAATAAATGCAATAGTAATAGCGACGAAAACAGAAGCGTATTTTAATAATAACAAAAATATTTATTCCCAATATAAATAAGTATTTGAAATTTAGTACAATAGATATTTAAAAAAATAATTTTAATTAAACAAATTAAGGTAAAGTATTCATACAGTTTTACAATAAATATCCCCTTTGAGTATTGTTACAAAATTATAAAAATAACATTTGCGTTATTTATTAAGCTATCATCCTTATTATTTAAACACATTTTCCCAACTATTCTATACTAAAGATAAAACAAAAAGTATACATGCTTATATTAGGCCACTAGCATTATATTACTATCTAACAATACTAATTATATCTTAAAGCCAGTAAAAATAATTGTTCTTATATACCAAGATAGCACATTATACAAATTACGAGCACACCATAATAATATTCTTGATAGCTATAAGGGGCAAGGAAATAGGTATAATCTACATATTACATTTAAGAACTGCTTTAACATTAAATTACAGTTGAATAACCTTCAAATAAATATGCCTTGAAAACAACCTTAACTACTCAATAACACATTTACTTATAACAATATAGACAAAGTGGATATTAAACAACATATGGACAGGCACGCAGTATCTATATGCATGAAGTGCCAAAAGATTAATGTCACAATCTCTATCTCTCATGGAGGGGCTAAGCATATGCAACAGCAAGAGAAAAAATTATCAACACCAATTTCTGAATTAATAGCAGACTTCCAACTGCATGCCAGTAACTAATTAAGAAAGTCATAAGTTTAATAATAACTGTAATAATACATAAATAATCACACACACACACTCTGTCATATGTACAATAATATATTTTTCCAATTTATTAATGTAGGAAAATTCACAAACATTATGGTATAACAAAACTACATTTTATAAATTTATATGCTGTCTAAATTTCATGCACTGACTCTCAGACACTCTAAATGTTCACCCATATCCAAATATAAAGTCTGTTTTACTCCAATATGATAATTCGTTGTGTTATATCAAACATCAATTCAAAGAATTCGCAATAATTATCAAAACGAAATATTTACCTGGATGTATATTAAAAAACTTTTTTCATCTATTTTTCTTTCTTACCAAATGCTTAAACAACAAATACTACTATAAAGATTTCCCTAATATCATGTGAAATATATTAATAACATAGGGATAAATTATAAAATTCTAATTATGTAATACAAAATAAATTTTAAATATATGAAGCACATTTTTATCCAGCAACTGAAAGGATTAAGGTTCTTCCCATTTATAATAAGAATTAATTCCTTTATCAAGAAGACCCTGTTTTCTTTTTAACTGGAAGATATTATACAAGTTTTTTATCATAGATATTGAAAGAAAACACACACAAGAGTTCAAGTTAGAAATTCCTTAAAAATATTTTTCATGATGAAATTTAATTCAATAAAATGTCTTGGTAAAGCCAGGAGCAGATTTAATAATTAATGAATGGCAAAACAGTTTTTATTGTAAGTTTGAGCATTATTTAATTAATCTTTAAGTTATAAATAAAAATGTAGCTTAAATTACAGCACATGCACTTTAGAGATGGAATGCTATTTATACTGAATACTCTCCTTTCCAAACACAAGATAAAGTTTTTTAAAAGACAGAATGGATCCACTCTATCTTTTTTACCCAAGCTATAGGTCTTTGCCAATCTGAAGCATTTGAAATTGAGAGCATGAAGATTTAATTAATCATTTTAAATTACTAATCATATGATTTTTGTCAATAATGCACACGAAATTTTAACAATTTACAATACGGCATTATTAGGTGTAAACTTAAACATATGTAAATGAATATTCTTATTTATATAGTGCAATGTTTTTATATAAATTATAAATAATAATGTAGCTTAAACCACAGCACATGCACTTTAGAGATGAAACACTATTTATACTGAATACTTTTCTTTCCAAAAACAAGATAGTCTTTTTAAAAGAGAAAATGGATTCACTACTTTTTTAGTTGATTGGCAAAATAAACCAGCAATCAATGAATAGACTAATTTTGGATACATAATTGATTATTATTATTATTATTATTATTATTATTAAAATAATAATAATAATAATAATAATAATAATAATAATAATAATAATAATAATAATAATAATAATAATAATAATAATAATAATAATAATAATAATAATAATAATAATAATAATAATAATAATAATAATAATAATAATAATAATAATAATAATAATAATAATAATAATAATAATAATAATAATAATAATAATAATAATAATAATAATTCAATTCAATATCCATTTATTATGTGCATTTCAACATTTACACTTTAACAGAAATACACAATAAAAAAAAATAATAATAATAACAATGATAATAATTAAAATTTAAAAAAAAACAATTATAATCAAATACAAGCTAAATACATAAAATTATATATACATATATGTTCATAACTATACATTTAGTTGTTTTTTAACATTCATCACAAATTGATCGCAAAAAATATCAATATTATTAAAAGTTAGATTATATACCATTTGCAATCTATTAATAACTGATTTACCAAAGAAAGTATTTTTACATATACTAATCTTGAAAGTTTGCATTTCTCTTAATAAGCGACAAGGTACTTTCAATTCTATTTTTGATATACAGTTACTGACATCAATTTTCCCATCAATCAACTTTTTCAGTAATATCATATCCTTCAACATTCTCCTTTCTTTCAATACTGTTTTGACAGTTTGACATTCACCCATTATTAATTTATTAAATCTTTTTTCAATATTATATATTTTAGACTAAATATTAATCAGATTGAAGTTGCATATACAAGAATTATATTCTAAAACTGTAACAACAAGAGAAAAAAGTAACCTATATTTTATGGAAATAGATAAATCTCTCCCATATCTCAAAATACAGCCCATCTTTCTGTATGCTTTATTAATAATACATTTAATATGTGCATTAAAAGTAAAATTGCTACAAAATATAATTCCTAAATCAGATACAGTCTCTTTATATTTAATAACACCATTCTCAATTTTATATTGATAAACAGATTTTTCAGTTTTATTAGTATAGGAAACAATGCATGTTTTATTAATGTTAATCTCCATGTTGTTATACCTACACCATATAATAAAACTATCTATATCCTTTTGAACCTCAATATGATCACTATAAGTAATAATTCTTTTAAATAACTTACAATCATCAGCATAAGTAAGTATCATACTATTTTTTATGCTATGATCAAGATCACACATATAAACATTAAAAAGCAATGGTGCTAATATTCCACCCTGAGGAACACCTATCATATTATCAAAAAAAAAGAGAATTAGTTTTATCCATATGTACATAAGATTTTCGACCCCTCAAATAATTGGAAAACCACTCAACTAAATGAGGACTAACACCCAACATTTTAAGTTTATACAAAAGTCTAATATATGAAACTTTGTCAAATGCCTGAGTCATATCAAAATATACAACATCTAATTGCTTCTGATCAGATAAGGCATGAGCAATATGATCAGATATCACCATTAAATTAGTTTCAGCAGATCTACCAGGTAAAAAACCATGCTGATAACTAGGTAATACCTTAATCATATCTACAATAATATTACTATAAATACACCTTTCATAAATTCTAGCAAAAGGTGACAGAATTGAAATAGGTCTATAATTACCCGAATCAGATCTATCCCCTTTTTTAAAAATTGGTATAATTTTAGCTATCTTAAATATATCAGGAATAATAGTTTTCTCAATTGATAAATTAATAATATAATGCAATGGTGCTACCAAACATTCAGCACAACCCTTGATAATAAAATTAGGAATATTATCATATCCCATAGAAGATTTCGATTTAAGTTTAGAAATTGCAGTAAACACTTCAGGAATTGCAATTTTATTAACATCTATATTCCAAAAACTTTCTTTATTAAATTTAATATCAACCATATTATCATTACTTGAAGTATCTAAGTACATATTAGTAAAATGATTGACTAGATCATCCATAGAAGGCCTAATTACATTATATCTACAACTTTTACTTCCAACAATATTAAGATCTTTTATATAATTCCAAAACATTTGTGGATTATTCCTAAAATTTTCTTCAACTCTATTTAAATTATTATTATAATCTCTTTTCATAAGAGTTTTAGTATAAGCACGCAAACCACTAAATTTCTTATACAATTCTTTATCATTAGTTAGTTTATATAACCTATGATATTTGTGCTTTCTATTTAAGCCCTTACACAATTCCCTAGAAAACCATTTAGGATATTTGTTATTAGTATTTAAATAATGCCTAACAGGAATATATTGATCTAGACAATTTTGAACTATACCAACAAAATTATTTGCCGCTATATTTGGATCATTTTCCATCAAAATTACATTCCAATCAATGTCCTCAAAAGCTTTATAAAGGCCATAATAGTCACCATGTTTGTAATCTCTCTTACTATTTACCATAGGCTTTATATGTTCATGAGAACCATCTATTACAAATTCCAAAGGTGGATGATAAGGATCAGGGGGCAAAAGAGCTTGATCAGCCTCTTTGCACTTCAAATCATTCTTAGTGCTAAACAATAAATCCAACATACCCCCCTAAAATTAATAATACTATTAAGTTGAATTAAACTAACCAACTCAACAAAAATTTTTAATCTATAAAGTTTACTATTATCAACATTCTTATTACTATGTCTTGAGTAATCAGCTTCATTAAAATCCCCAACTATAATAATATCATATTTATATTTCACCAATATATCCTCAACCTTAACTAAATATGCATCTAAATCATTCATTGACAAAGTAGGTCGAAGATATATAGTACCTAACAATATTTTATTTTTATTTTTTAAACTAACTTCAATCCAACAAGATTCAATATTATTATCATTAATAATTATCTGTTTATGCTTTATGTCTTTTTTAATAGAAATCAAAGTACCACCTCCTCTTGTTTCATAATTATAATTTCTATCACATCTATACACACAATACCTATCATCAAATATACTAATATTATCAATTTCTTCTTTTAACCAAGTCTCTGTTAAAAAGATAATATCATATTCATTTAATAACAATTCAAATTTAAAATCAATTGTCTTAGTTCTAAGACCACGAACATTTTGATAATAACAATTCATGAATTGCTATTTATTACACAGATTATTTTGCAAATTTATATCTTGCACTATAGTGCTAATTTCATCAACATTATCAGTCAATATAATATCTTCTGTCTTTTCTTCAATAATCTTATTAATATTTAATATAGCATTATCCTGTGTACTATCAACATTAAAATTTCTTAAATATTTTAAATCTCCATAGAAGGGCAATATGACTGCTGACAAAGGCCAAACGTTACCAACCAAAACTTTATCAGATTCAGATTCCTCTATAGATAAATAAAATGAAGAATATTTTTTAGATTTTGTATTCAGTTTATAACACACACTATTTATATCTAAAACATTTTTCAAATGAGCAGTCACATCTTCAACAGAGGTGTCATTATCCATTCTAGTTAGAAAAAATTTTTTAAATTTCTTTCTTGTCTTAATAGCTTTTAAAACATGATTAACCTGATTTCCTATAATAGGTGAAGAACTTGAATTTTTAATATTTTTATTCTTATTTTTACGATAAAATACAGTTTTAAAACCATCATTTTCTTTATCTGCACAATCTTTCAAATAAAAGGCATATGAGTTTTTAGAGGTGCTATCTTGATTAGAAATCCCAGACGATTCATCTGACGTTACATTTGTTTTCATATCTGACTGACCAACCTTCACTTTAATTGCTTTATTCTGCTGTTCATTAAATTTAGAACTTGATCTATCAGTGACACTAAAAACTGCCTCCTTTTTTAATTGATCAACTCCTTCACTTCTATTTATAGTAGAAAGTGGAGGGAAATTTAAATCAGAAACAATAAGTTCAGGCGTTTGCTTTTCTTTATGCTTTAAAATAAGTTGACTTTCTTTTTTATTAAAAACAACAGAATTTCTGTCTATGCTTCTATAATCATTATTTTTATTTATATCCAAATTATTAACAGATGCATTTAATAACATATTTTTTATCGTAATATTTTCTTCTTTCAATAATTTAATTTCACTTGATAAATCTGTAACAATATTTAAAATTCTATTCAATAAAAACGTAGATTTTTCACAAGATAAACAATTATTATCCATTTTAGATAGATTTTTTTCTCCTTTATCAAAATCACGATTAGATATAGCATTAATTTCTATTAATTTAGAAATGTCATTACCTTCATTTCCTAATAAATTTTGACCAAAAATATCCAAGTCTTGCGAATCATTTATATCTGATACAATAATCTCCATTTTGTTTTCATTGACTTCCATTACGTTATTACTATTTGAATGATTACATTTATCACAAATATAGGACTCCATTTCTATTTCATTTTTATGCAATATTATTCCATTAGATTTCAAACATGTTTTATGAAACTTATTATTGCATTTAATACATTTAATTCTTGGCTGTTTTCCAAATATAAGATCACTGCAAAGAGCACATGGTGTACCTCCCATAGCATAGCAGAATAATAATAATAATAATAATAATAATAATAATAATAATAATAATAATAATAATAATAATAATAATAATAATAATAATAATAATAATAATAATAATAATAATAATAATAATAATAATAATAATAATAATAATAATAATAATAATAATAATAATAATAATAATAATAATAATAATAATAATAATAATAATAATAATAATAATAATAATAATAATAATAATAATAATAATAATAATAATAATAATAATAATAATAATAATAATTTATTGGCATCAGCAGAAAAATAAAAAATTCCAATAAAGTCTTTTTTTTTAAGATTTTGAAAGAATACATTTTACTAACTTGTTCCTCCTTTAAATTTGTAAAAAGTATTTTGAAGGTATCACATTTTGACCATTTTTAAAACTGGTTGAAACTTAAAAATAATTTATCTTTTACTTTTCTTTTAGTTTAAAATAAAAGAAATATACAGCTTTAAATTTTATTCATAACAAAAAACTCTGACAGTCTTTCACTAATAATATTCTATATAATTTGTTTTAAAGTTAAAATTGTGAAGTCATAACAAATAAATTAATTATTTGTTAGAATTGATGTCTGATAAATATTAGAATTAATGAGTAATAACCAAAAAGTAATGTTTATAATAAGATAAAAATGAATATTCATCTGTTGATACTTTATCAGTTTCTGGTAACTTTTCATTCTGATATCTTTATAATTTATTTTCAAACAGTACAAAGTTTGAATTCTTTTAAGATAGCACAAATTCAGCATTTTCTTTAGCAATTTTTAGTATATACAAGTGCTTTAAAATGCTGGGTAAAGAAGCTGTTTTAAAGTGCTTGTATATACTATGATTATTGGAGAAGTATATTAAATTATTTTTAGCAATTATTATTAAATGCATAGATGAACACACACTGTAAAATAACAATAGTATAAGAGTAACTCTAGCTTTTATCCCATCATTTAGATTACTTAACTTATAAAATAATAAAGATAAAAAATAAAAGTGAAAACTAATTAACTTTTTTATTAAAACTATTTCATTTTTTTATTCTTTTTTGCTTCTCCTTGCTTCCTATAATTTCAACACCCATCTTTTTAAAAAAAAAATTTTTTTTATATATACTTATGGATGTGTTTTTACTGCATTTGTTATCACATGACATGCTATTGTCCAATCAAATTTGAAATATTAGAGGTAAAACATTTAAACGCTATCATTACTTTGATCTTTTAATTAAATTAATTTGACCATAACCACTCTGATTAAAGGAATTGCTTAAACACATGTTGTCTAGATAGTTGAATGATCATCTTTATGAAAATATATTTAGCTTAATAAATAAAATAATATATCTTATCTTAAAATACATTTTTTAAATTTAAAATACTCCTTACTTTAACACTGATTAACTTTATTTTATTTAAGAGTCCTTCTTAATATTAGTATAATTCCTTAAGACTTTTCATAAAATACAATTCTTTAAAATTAACTAACCCTTTTATTAAAATCTTTTAAATTCCAACTATTCTTTACACATGAATTTAAACATCATACACACACATACATTCCAGAGAATAATAATTTATTTTAAACATAATAATCAAATAAAATAAAATTAAACTAATTAAGAAATTTATCAAATCCAAAACTCTATGTTCACTCAAATATTATCCAAATAATTAACACTTTATTAAATATTATTTTTAAAGGCATTTAATTTCTAAACAAACTCAAAATAAACCTATAACACAATAAGCTATGACTGGCAAACATCTATAGAAGTTTATTTAACATAACTACTTTAGAACAGTGTACTCTAATTTAATATTTACTTACATTTTGACTGGTAAATTGAAATTCTAGACATCTAACAATAAACTAAGCACTATTTTTAAATGTTTATTAATAAATCATATTTAATAAACTGTTTTATTGACAATTGAAAGCAGTTAACTAATATTTATGCAACTTGATCACAATAAAGTTCACTTTTGACAAGATTAATCATATTTAAGATACTTTTTTTTAAAAAAAAATTATGTTATATTTAAACCCTTATGGGTTTAAATATAGTTACAATATATAGAATAAATATTAAAAATCATATACAACTATGTGTAGAGATGATAATCTGGATCAACTGATGATTGCTGGTTTAGCATGAAATACATATATTGATGATTATTTATCTTTTTGACATATGTGTGTTTGGGTGTATCAGTGTTATGAGATAGTGTGGAGAGTGGTGGGTCATGTGAAAGTCTGTGCTCATACCCTGACTATTACATATACAACTATGTAAATATATGTATATTAATAATAATTACACATAAAAAGCTCTTTTCAGCACATGGTTTTATATCCTTTTCAAATATTAATCATCTATTTTAACATTAACCAATTTTGCAGATAGAACACCATCTAGTGTTCTATAATGGAAATAAAATGACAATGATAACAAAATAAACATTTGTGAAACACAATCAAACCTTCATATAGAGATCCAGTATAAATTCAAGAATTGACTATGTAACATAACAATATACAGAATAATATTAATATTATCTACATTCTTTATTACTTTTTACTTATATTATACAACTTTATATATGCCATTTTTATATAATTTTCCATTCATTATTAATTAAATTTTCATGCAATTATTTAAATTATTCTTAATGTAATATATTTCATATATTTGTCTTCTTTTTTGGATCTTTAATATAATTTAAAGGTTTAATATTTTAATGATATATATATATGTTAAAACGAAGATTTGCACAGGTTAAATATATAAAATACATATTTTGTGGGTTCATCCGTGTTAAAAACTTTTAATATTAATATACTGATGTTTTGACTTGATCGCACAAGTCATCCACAGAGTTATAAAAGATAGAAAGACTGTTGTAGAGGCGCTACAATCACTGATTTGAATAAAATGTTAAAATTCCACCAATAGCAAAAATGTTAAATTTAGGAATGTTTTTTAAAAAAATCTTTCCAAATAGGAAGAAGATTGCATGTATCATCTCGCTTATTGATACAATCTGGCCTTTTTAAGTATCTCAATGGCTTCTCTAATTTTGCACTGGTAGAGATTATCACATCTGGATATGATCCTGGTACTAGAAAAATCAATTTTATGACCTGAATCTATAGTATGGAGTGAGAGTGCTGATGATGATGAGTGTTTTTTAATTTCATTAGCATGCTAATTTCTCCTAACACTGATGTAACGATCACTAATACCTATGTAAGAAGCTTTACAATTTTTACATGAGATTTGATAGACACCATGCCTCTTGAATCTCATGGTGTCTATCAAATCTCATGTAAAAATTGTAAAGCTTCTTACATAAGTATGAGTAATCGTCGCATCAGTGTTAGGAGAGATGAGCATGCTAATGCAGTTAAACAACCCTCATCATCATCAGCACTCTCACTCCATACTATAGATTCAGGTCATAAAATTGATTTTTGTAGTACCAAGATCAGATCCAGATGTGATAATCTCTACCAGTGCAAAATTAGAGAAGCCATTGAGATACTTAAAAGACCAGATTGTATCAATAAGCGAGATGATACATGCAAACTTCCTCCTATTTGGAAAGATTTTTTTTTTAAAAAACATTCCTAAATTTAACATTTTTGCTATTGGTGGAATTTTAATGTCTTATTCAAATCAGTAATTGTAGTGCCTCTACAACCGTCTTTCTACCTTTTATAACTCTGTGGATGACTTGTGTGACCAAGTCGAAATGTCAGTGTATTAATATTAAAAGTTTTTAACACAGATGAACCCACAAAATATGTATTTTATATATATATATAATTTGTGTATATGACTCTTATTATTTATTATAATTTATATGAAATAACAGCATAATGGATTTCATTAATTTTCATTTTGATGATATATGTATAATTGATTAGATTATTCAAATTTGATCAGCAATTGCAACAATTCATAAGTTTAAACCATTTCAGCCCATTTATTCTATGTACATGTATAACATGAAGAATCTTTCTTAACCAGGTCTGCTAGAGATTTAAAGCACCAGCATTTCACACTAGCATAGATAGTCCAATACATATACATATATGTGTATGTATAAATGTGAATCATTAGATTACAATGCTTAAATTTATTTGCACATAAATAATATATATATAATTCAAACAAATTTATTTAACACAGTATTCAAAATTAAATAATATATTCTTTACCAGAAGTACTTTCAATTGTTTCACTGACAATCTTTATCAACTGTTAATACACATGTACAGAAAATAAAAACTTGCAGATAGTTTTTATTTTCTGTACATGTGTATTAACAGTTGATAAAGATTGTCAGTGAAACAATTGAAAGTACTTCTGGTAAAGAATATATTATTTAATTTTGAATACTGTGTTAAATAAATTTGTTTGAATTATTATTATATGATTTAAAAATACAGACATTTAATGGTTATATATATATATATATATATATATATATATTATTATTATATGATTTAAAAATACAGACATTTAATGGTTATATATATATATATATATATGAAAAGTAAGTTACTGTTAACACTAACTGAAATAATTATTGAGATATGGAACTTTAAACAGAGGGCGTTACTGGATATTTGTAATTGTATAATGGTTTGTATATTTTATATATATGAAAAAACAAAAAGCAAGTTAAAACTTGCTAATGCTTGCATTTATGACAATAGATGGTGTTTTACTAAAAACACCGTCAAGCGTATGTTTGTTTACATAAACATCAGAGCAAGCATTCACTATCTCTAACTTTAGTTCCACCTTCAGATCATGATTTCAAGCTATTTGCTATTGTCAGTGAGGAACAGGATAGCAAATAGCTTGAAATCATGATCTGAAGGTGGAACTAAAGTTAGAGATAGTGAATGCTTGCTCTGATGTTTATGTAAACAAACATATGCTTGATGGTGTTTTTTGTAGAATGCCAGCTATTGTCATATATATATATATTACTCTTATTTAAAAAATCTCAACTAAAAAATCTGGCTAACTAGGATATAACTGTATTATACTGCAGTCAAGTTACATAAACAATGACTACTAAGACAAATAATATTAAGGCTAGTTCAAGATACACTACTTATATACTGTCTCTAATAAAACAATATTTTCCAATAATTAAATATAAGAAAAACATTAAATTATAATATAATAATAGTTAGATTCACAATAAATAACTAGGGTTCTAACTAGAATATTCATCTCATTTATTTTACTAATGAATTTAATTTATAACTAACTTATACTTACAAAAATATGGTTTGATTAAAAATAATGAATACAATTATGAAAATGCTTCATATAAGACATTCAGCAAGATATAATGCCTTCAACATTGAGGATATACCCCTAAAGATACATTCTCAGTGGCATAAGAATATTACCCCACCAAATTCCCATAAGAAAATTACTCCGTAATACTCTCATGTTATTAAAACACATAAATAAACCTAACATAAAAGATTTATAAATTTAATATGGAAATAATTATAAATTAATTACTACTCCTTTAATAAAAAATACTAATTAAAAATTTAGCATCAACTGAATTCTTACTCACCATCTTTTAATACAACATTTACAATTATTTTTTAAGTAATCTTAGATTCATTTCTAACATTAATAATAGAATAAATTAATTAATAACCTATAGTTAAACATGGTGAGGGATTTTACATGATATCTAACTACACTTACAACAATTACAACAATAAGCAACTAAGATATCTTTAATGACTCTTAACATTAAATCTATTTAATAATTAATGTTTAGCAATAAAACATAAATAATATAATAAAATTTTAAATAAACATTATACAATCTTTATTTATTTTATGCAACATTCTTAAAATATAATGTATTTTAATATAGTAGCAATATCTAGTATCTCTCATTGGTGTTGGATCATTTTATATAATCATCAATGAAGATATCTTCTATAATAATAATAATAATAATAATAATAATAATAATAATAATAATAATAATAATAATAATAATAATAATAATAATAATAATAATAATAATAATAATAATAATAATAATAATAATAATAATAATAATAATAATAATAATAATAATAATAATAATAATAATAATAATAATAATAATAATAATAATAATAATAATAATAATAATAATAATAATAATAATAATAATAATAATAATAATAATAATAATAATAATAATAATAATAATAATAATAATAATAATAATAATAATAATAATAATAATAATAATAATAATAATAATAATAATAATAATAATAATAATAATAATAATAATAATAATATATTTTATTACTCAATCAAATATAACAGAAATAATATTTTAAATCATCTTTATGAATCACATGCAAACAAATAATGTTTGAAACCATTAATTTCTATAGATCATGCATGTAAAATGAAATATCAATGAATAACACACAGACAAATCAAAACTCAACTAGAATATTAATTAAAAAAAATTAACAATTTATTACGATTAAACAGCATTATAACTATACAATAAAGTTATAAAATAAAAATATTTACCAAAAAAAACAGTAATGTAAAAATTGGCATTATCTAAAATTAAAATATTTATACTACAAATTTTTACAAATAAATAAAATGTAAGATAAGATAGCTTTCACTCCAGCCACATCAAATAAAATAAACCTTGCAACAATAGTAACAATATATTATCCATATTTGATAAAAACAATAATATTCTACGGTTTTTGTAGTGAGAAATAATCAAAATAAATCTCCCAATTTCTAATAAAATCTTAATGATATACTTATACTATCATACAAGTATGCTTATTACTTTCTAGTTCTTAAATATGAATTTTGACCTAAAATACACCTATCAAAACTCACATATAATAAGATAATTTCAAAATTATTAAAATATTTCCTTTGCAGTTCAGCAAAGCATCATTTTGATATTTTTAATACATACTGATACTTAATATCAAAAGTTTAAATAAAGAAAATATGAATACCTCCTCCCTTTAACTTATCTTCTTATACAAAACATATTTAAAATATAATTTTATGGGTTTTCTATTTAGAATAAGGTTTTTTCTTTGCAGCAAAATTAAAAAAAACATTAATGAATTATATTGTTTGATTTTTATATTTTCTTTTATTTTTATATTTTTACATTCATCATAGCATTCAAATCATTCTTCATTATTCTCATTTTCATTCTAATTCAAATATGCATTTTTAAGGCTAGATGATCTCTAATACTTGTGGTAATATTAATCATTCTTCTCCTATTTCATATACTATGCCAAGCATCAAACATTTCAATATCATTTGCGATAGAAATTTTTTATATGCCTCATCTTGCTTTCTCATAAACTATCAATTTCTAATAGTTCACCATTACTTTACCATCTTATAAAACTATCCTCTATGATGTGATTCTTGTGGTGATAGATAACAATTATAGTGTAGGGTATGGAATAATAAAGATAATTATCCAAACATGTAATAAAATATCATGGATACAGTGCAAAAAATAATAGGTCTGTTTTTATCAGGCATCTGAAATTTATGTCATGGCTTTATTCTAGTTCTTATTGACTATAAATGCAACTGTCTATGGAAAATAATATACATCCCTTTGTTACCTGTATATTTAACCAATTCCAAGTGTGATGATAGCTCACCCATAACAGCTTTTCAACATATTCCTGAATACCTAGGATTTCATATAACAATTACTCTTCTGACCACCATATTATATCTTCAACACTGAATAACTCTATTAATATCATAAAATATACATGCCTCATTCTAAAATAATTTCCAAACATTACTAAAAACAACAAAGATATAAATTCATTACAAGATGGTTTTTAAAGCTTTCGAGCACAAATGATCTTTATCAAACATACATTAATTTTATACATTTATTTATTGTTACATTATATAATTTAGAGATCAGTATTACTGTATTTTTCCATATTTTAACAGATGACCCTTATAAAGATAATACAGTAATAATTCAACAATGTATGCACATTCAAGCATTTTTGATAAACAAACATTTATTTTTTAAACTATCCTTAGATATTTCAAAATGTTCACTTGCATTCTTTCTTTTTTTAAAACACATATGATAATAATTATATCAACAGTTCATTCAGCCATTCATTATGTAATTCAAGCAATATGAAAATTATAAGATAAAATATTAATTTTAAAAATATAACATTTAAAAAAAAATTCCAAGCAAATACAATGTAAATGATAAAATAAAATTACCCATGATCTCAACAATTATTAAGACCACATAACAGCAATCCACTTCTTTGACCGTACATTCAACCAACTTATCATTTCTAATTACCTAGTCAAAAAATTAATTTACTGAAAATCTTTTTTCCTTATTTTTTTCTCTGGGAAGAGAAATGGGCCATTCCTGGATGTACTGCAATACCAGGTCAACCCGTATTGGAGGTGGAGCAAGCCCCTAACTCTCTACCTAATTCCAAAAATCAGTTTAATATTCTGGCCCCCATTAGGGAGCATATCAGATATTAAGCTGATAAAAACAGAGACTACACTTTGATCTTAGCCAAAAGGCCAAGAAGCGATACCTTTTGTCCTTATTTAACATAATAATAAAGAAAAAAAACAAATCTATTTTAAGATTTTTTAAAAATACATTATAACAACAGGTTACTTTTTAATAAATCAATAATATTGTAAATAATAAAATTAACCTAAAAAAATAATGAGGAAATTTTAAAGTTACAAAAAGTTTTTCCTTTCTACTCGTAAGTTGAATACTTGTCAGAAATCCTCAATTGCCTAGTTATGGGCAGAAAATTCTGAACAAAATCATACTCCTTCATTGGTGCCATTTAATGAAATGTATAAATACCAAAATAAAATCCAGTAAAATCTAAGAAAAATATTAAACCTCCTGAAAAGATAAAATGTTTATTCTGGTCTTTTCCTGAACATATATTCAGGCATGCAATATCTCCCTAAAGCAATAATTCAATAAATGATTTACAAGAAAATATTTCTTAAGTACATTTTTCTTAATTCCAGCTGTTGTATGTAGCAGATATATCATGATAAATATAATGCATGTAATATTTGAATTTACATTAATCAAAACATTAGTAAAAATATGGTATGATATAAAATTACTCATTTAGTATATTGTCAGCAGACAATTATTTTATAAACTAAAGGTAAATATTTCTTTCTTTAAAATATTTAAGACTTTTATCCTTAAAATGTATATATTTCATCTAGAGATTTTTCAGGTAAAATGACAGTTATATCATCCAGGACATTAATTAACTGAAATAATACCAATATTTTAAACAGATGTACTGTAGCTCATTTATTCCAGATAAAATCCTTTCATAGCTTATAGTTTATTTATTAAACCACTAAACATCACATGATCACCATCTCTTATACTAGCACATAATTGTTATTAAACAAGGCAAAACTCTCCGTACAGTAGTGCCACTCTGTGCCAACTAGAGTAATCAATGGATGCCAGAAGCCTTGTGCATAAAATCCCTATATAGTGCTTACTCATCCAATATCCCCAGAATAGTTTCTGGCTTGTGGCCTTCGTCAGTGAGAAGCCTTGGATCTGAGAGCACTGCACCTAGATCTTAGGAGATTCTAAGATGAGTAGGCACTAGATAGGAATTTTATGTACAAGCCTTCTGGCATCCATTGGATACTCTGTTTGTCACAGGGTGGCACTACTGTATGGAGAGTTTTGTCTTGTTTAGTTTATTTATTAATGTTTTACCGATAATAAAGCTTTTATTAATGCATAAAACATTCAACAATCATTTTCTCCAAATTTTCTTTGAAACACATCATTTCTCAAAAACATGAAATCCATTTAGATTACATTTTAAAATAAATTAAAATGTAAAATATGTTATTAGCATTCATATAACAAAACAGTCACTCGAGCATGTCATAAAGAAAAATATTTTTAATCTAGTCTTTCAGCTCAAATGCAGAGTATTAACTTTTCTTTTCTCAAATTTAATATTATGATGATTTTTTAAAATAAAATGTTCATTTCCTCTTTTTTAAGTTAAGCTTTCTAGATAAATTAGGCTCAGTTTTTAAAGTTAAATGTTCATTCATTCTAGGCATGTTCCTTTGGTATTTGGTTTGCATTATCCCATTATTCAAATGACTATTATCATGTTCATAAAATTGCAGCTTTAAATTAAATTTCAAGCATAATTTTCTGAAAGGGAAATTTGGTGTTTTAGTGAATCCTTTTTTAAAAGTTATTAAAATTATATTTTTAAAACACTTTTAAAGGAAAATAATAATAGTTTAAAAAAATTATTACTGTTATTATTAAAAAAAATATTAGTTATAAATTCCAAATTAAACAGTACATTACTATTATTTCACTTGTACTGTGTTCTGTTTACTGTTTAGACTGGATCAAACCTTTGCTTTTATAGTGGTCTAATCTAATGATTTCATTGGTCAATTCTGCTTGTAAAAATCTGCTAATTTACATAACTAAATCAATATCATTTTTAAAAGTAAGTTTTTAAAACTATGAGTCATCATTTATTAAATATTATCAGATTTATTCAAAACTTTAAATATTAAATATTTTTTATCTAAAAAATTAAATATCTTCATAAAACAATTTTAAATATTTTAATGACCCTAAAATTGATTTAAAATAAAATGTTACATTTAAACAAAATACTAATAATAATTATTACTTTTAAAACAGTATCTTTATATCTATATTTTGCTACATTTATAATGTGACAAATTTTGTTAATAAGCTAAAAATCAAAGTTTTCTTTTTTAAACTCTTGAAAGCTCACACAACAGTTTTAACACTTTCAGAACATACTAGACTAATATTAAATTAACTCTTTTTTAAATAATATATTTTAAACAATATAATTACTTTAAACATATTATATAAAATATTTATTGCTATAATTAAGTTATTATATTATTATAGCATCTTCTGAATATAATAAATAAAATTAATAGATACTTTCTGATTTTGCCCCATGGCACCATTTGAGGGTGCTTATTTCCTATAGTCAGAAATAAATTATGTAAATTATGTAAGGGAGGAATAGAAAATATTAGGCATTTGTTAATTGAATGTAAATTCTTGAAAACAGAGAGGGTACATATAATGAAGTTATGGAAGAATAAATATGAAAAAGTGATTATACAGAAAGTGAATTATTGGTTTTTATGCTGGGTTTAGGAAAAGATAAAGGGGATTTATATATAAAGGTTATAGAGTTGACAAAGATTATGTTGTGGAAATGGGATGGAGCAGAATATGGGAAAATTTAGAGTGGGGAATGGAAAATAAAGTGGCTAACAGGTTTATCTGGGCATAATTGCTGAGATATTCTTGACTTCGTTTAAGGAGAAGCCACAATACATCACATCACATCACATCATATAATTATGCAGTTGCAGGGACTAATGTTTAAAGGCAGTCAAAGTAAAAAAGACTGAATAATAATTTTGTATTATAATGTTTAATTAATGTAAAAAACAAAACCAAAAACTTAAATACTTGCATTTCTTAATTTATCAGTTTTATAGGCTTTTCAACAGTCAGATTAAATTGTTGATCTTTGTGCTATATTTTGTTGAATGGCATCAAGTAGAATAGATGCTGTCCGATCTAGAACAATGACAATAAAACACTCTTTGGTTTCCCTGCATAAATTACTGAATAACCACTTATGGGAGTTTTGTCCCTTGTTGGTTTTTTCATTTTGTAAAGAGACTTTCATTGACTTCTACAATTTTTCCAGGTTCTCCAATTTTACATGCTGGCTGAATCAATAAACTAACTGTTCCAAGAAATGAGTGTCTTTGCATAAATCCAATTCATGTTTTTTATACATTCAATTGTCATGGTATCTCTACTCCAATAATAAATAAATTGGATGGCTGTTAGAAACATTATTTTAGAGCCTTCAAACCACATGTCTTTATGCAGCACTTCATGACATTGGCAGACTTTTAAATTACTTTGCCATTCCAGGGCTCAGGCAAAGTACAATTTCATATCATGGCCATTGGCACCGACTTTTTGAAAAGGACAGGATATGGTTTGTCTGGAAAAATTCCACTACTTCACAAATTCTCATCATCTTGAGCCTAAAAAGACAATCAATGCAGCTTTTGATTTTAGCCAGCAAGTAATCACATATTTGTGAAATGCATTCTGATTTGCTGTAGTCTATGATTTTGTCGTATTTTTATATAATAAATTTAAAAATTTACAAGTCACAACTATGTGGTTTATTTACTTTCATTAAACATTAATCCCTACAATCTTTGACTATTGAAAATAAGTGCTTTCAAATGGTAACATGAGGCAAAATCGGAAAGTACCAATTAATACTATCTTTTAAGACAATATATTATATTATTTTAACTTATATTAAAATGACTAAACTAATTAAACATCTTTATAGACTCCTATTTACTAGTTTTGAACTCCTATTATCCATGACATCATAATTACATATTAAGAAATCACCTAATTTTTTTTTTTTTTAAATAGCTACATTTCAAACTGCACCTCATCTATCTGTACCAACTGTAACGCTACAATATAAAGAGAAATATTACTATTTGTTTAACGACTTTGGCAAAGTATTTTAAAAGTAAAATAGATTACTTTGTAGGATATTTTAAAATAAAAAAGCACTGTTGTTTGGAATAAAATGAAACTATTACATTTTTTTCATTATCCTATTTTGAAAATACTTGTTAAGTATCACCAATAAGAAAGTTAAGATCAATATTGTTAATTCGTTTATCTTAGTTTGAGCAAAACTTACTTTAATAATAAAAAAAATCCCTAGACAGTCAATCACATGGATATGAACATATAAATGAAGATGCATTGTATTGTTGTATTTAATAAAATGTTAATGTTTTCTAAAGCTATGATTTCAAAATATTAAAAAAATTACTTCAATAAAATAAAGAGGATATTGTTAGTGTAAGAGGTAATTAAAAATAAATAAAGCGAATCTAAATTCTAACAAGCACTCACACACGGACACACCGTTCTTTCACCGCTTCTATGCATAAAAGCGATGAAAGAAAAATGTGCGCTACTAAAACTATAATATATCAGGCAGAGTCACGTGATGGTATCATATGATTATTGTTCTCACGAACTACAAAAAAAAAAAAAAATAATAATAATTTTAGCAAAACTGTACAGAAAATTAAACTAAGTGAAATAATATGATATATTTACTTATTTTCAATTCTTAATTCATTTTAATAATAAAAAAGTAAAAATCAATAATTTTTCATACAATTAAACATAAATATAATCTTAACGATTTCAACGGTTTAACTTTTATTGCTTGCTCTTTTAATACTCTTGAAATTTCTCACAAAAGCTGAAAATTCTACAATAATTATTCAATAATATATTAAAATCAGTTAATAACTATTATTAATTTCTCATAATATAAAGTCTTAAAATTATAAAAGTGTCAATCAATTATGCTCATTATATTTCAATTAATGAGTATTCCCGCTTTTTTTTTCTTTTTTATTCATTAAATTGCTAACAAAATTTTTTCAGTTAAAAAGAAATATTCGGCTGCAAAGCAAAAATTACTTTTTTATAATAAAAGGCACAAACATATGTAAGTTTTAAAAATGAATTATTCGAAAATAGCCATGTTTTTTTATATTTATTTTGACTTTTTATCACTAATTTTTAATAATTACAATTTATAATTTTATAAGATGTAATATAGGGGATTTGGACATAGACTTTCACCAATACACACGACCACACACATGTGAAATCCCCTTTATTACATCTAGATTTCAGGTGTGTAAAATATACTTGTATTTAAAATTTTATATGATGTACCTTTGAATATTCATTGAACACTAATCTAGGAAACAAATAAGTAGCACTTGATATTATTGAAAAAATTATAAAACTGAAATATAACTGGGCTGGAGATATTGCTAGAAAAAATAATAGATGGACAGACGAAGTCTTAAACTGGATCCCAATAGATTGTAAGAAACCTAGAAAGAGATTATATGTGCGATAGATGGATGAAACAAAAAAAGTTTCTGGCATGTTATAAAGAATTTCTCCAAAATAATCATTTAGTTAGTGATACTAACTGATGAGTAATGGGAAAAAGTATTCAGTATGACCTTAATTTTCAAAAACTAACTTTAATAGTTTTTTTAATAGTGTTTGCTGTAGATTGTTTTATGTGCAACTATGAGAGAATCAAAAATACAAATTTTCACAATAAGGAACCATAAATTATCATTGAACGTTTTTAGGGCTACATTTTTAACTTTACATACTTAGAGATTCTGATTATTGTTTCTTCCCTCACTAAAAGTTATTGGATTGTTAATTTACTCTTATTCTAAATGGCGATCTTTTTTTTTTTTGCCCATATTTCTCTTATCAAAAATGCTACTATTTTATATGTTTTCATATATATGAATATGATATACTTATATATATATATATATTCAATTTTAGTTCATTTTAATTTTAAAAAATAACATTTCAACTATTTTTTATTATATATTTAAAAAACAAAAAGTAATCCTATCGATTTTGACAGAGCTTAATTTCGAATTTAAATTCTCGATTTCTCAAACGAAATTCTTCGTATGATTAGATAGCACGGATCTATTTGAAAGAAAAATAGTAAGCCAGCTTGTAACTTTAAATTGTTTAAAATATACCTGGCCTATTTTAGAACTCAAGTAAGCAATGAATCACCTTGCCAGGCCCGTTTCATATATAGTCTATATCAAACATCTTAAAAATGAAATATTTATATTTTTTATGTGAGGTTTTTTTTTTTATATAAGTACTAATACTCATGTAAAATTTTAATTTTTAAACATTTCATGTGCAATAAATATTTAAAATATTATTGAGAGATTATAAAATCTTTTATTTTTATTTGACAGCAGTTTATACATGCGCGCTTTAGAAGGAAGATCAATTTGTTTAATTTTTTGAATTTAAAATAAATTTACTTTGTTCTGAGCGGACAATTTATTTGTATTTCAGTAATTACTTAGGGGGGGAGGGGACCATTAAAAATGTTTTACTTTTGGTATCTAAAATCAAATTAATATAGCTGTTGAGCAAATCACTATAAATATATAATAGTGTGTATATATATGCATTAGAAGTTATTAACTACAAATACCTTGGTTGGATTATTATTACAGATGGAAACGTAATAGATAAAACTAATCATAAAATTAAATTTGATTTGATAGCTTTTTGATAGAAATAACTGCATATTAAAAAGAAATATACCTATGTGTTTGAAAAAAAAAGGTTTTTTTTTATATGTTTTCTGAACGATTTCAATAAAAAGAAGAGATCAAAAAGAAAATACTTGAGCGAGAAAACAAACAGATATTATTGACATCATTAAAAAAACTAAGAGATGGAATTGAACTCGATTGGATATATTGGTAGATAAGATAATAATAGATGAAAAATTGAAGACTTAAATGGAATCTCAAGAGAATGTAAAAGAGAAAGAGTTCACATGCAAAATGAATCGCTAAAATATGAAAGTTTGTTGGTATTGTACGAAAAACTAGAGGGAGCCAAGCATTCCAGTTGACTCTGTTTCTGGCTCACTGTTTTAGTTCCTTTTTCTTAGTTTGGGAAATTAATTGTCTCTAAAACTATTCCTATTTAAAAGAGGAGTTTCTAGCCTCTCTTTTCATATACAAGTTATATCAACACATTATAACAAGTAAGAATAATCAAGAATAATTGCAAATTATATGACGGCCATTGAAATTTCAAAAGATTTCTACAGAGATTTTTCTTCTTAATGAAAATTTTCCATTTTGCTCAGTTTTGCTGAGTGGATGAGAGGTCCGATTGTTGGGAGGGACCCATGGGGCCTAAATCCTAATTCTATTAAGTATGGGAGCTGGGATGAGGGTGCTGTGGGGATTGTTTCTGACATTGAACTTCATATTCATAGGAAAGAAAAAATAATATTATTTTTAGCGTTTTTAAAGCCTATAAATGATTTTATCCATGAGTTATTGAAAAGTAAGTTGCAGTTTGGTCTAATGGTTTTAATTGCAAGTGATGTGCCTTAATTATTTCTATTATTTCCAACGTGGATATTGATAAAGTTGGTTCTTTGCTGTTCATATGGTTTTTCATGGAGGATTGGAATGATTTTCAGCAGAGATAATTTGAAGTTCAGTTTCTTCCTTGTTTCTCTATAGTTCTTTCAAAGTATACTGGGTTGCTCTCTTCTGGGGATATTCAAAGCCATTTCAGATAACTGAATAATGGATTGACTTAGCCCATATTTTATATTGTCTTAAGTGTTTTCCTATTCCTCAACTTATTTACTGCAAATTGGATTTTTCAATATTGTATTCCTAAAATGCTATTCATATTTGAACTCTAGACTTTACAAATAATTTCTATTTATAATTAAGTTTACTATTAGTAATTAATCATCTCATGGACTGATGCTTTGAACATTCTCAGGTTGATTAATTGTTGGAAATGCTACGGAAAAAAATACAGTGTATCATTTTAGATCTCCATATTACACTATGTAAATCAAAGTTCACATTGTAAAACATATAGTAACAATAAAGTTCAATTCGATTTTTTTTTTTTTTTAAAAACTTTAGGTCAGAAACTTGAAAACATCTTAATTCTGCAGGGAACTGATAATAGTTAAGTATAATGTTATATATGCGTAATATAAACTATAAGCTGTAATTAAAAATTGAAATGATCTAAATTAGATATTAATTAAATGCCAAACGAATAATGTAAATTGAATTATAATAAGCAATAGTTAGGTCAAATAATTCTGCCATCTTAAATAACAAGTAAAATATATTTGATTGACATTTTATTAGTATTTGCTCTTCTAAATGATTCCATATATATATATATATAAAGATAAGAAAATAAGTTAACAATATTATTAAAAAAAAGGGATGATATCATAAATTATATAGAATTTGCTCTAAATGATTTAAAATTTTTAATATATATATATAAGTTAACAATATTATTAAAAAAAGGAATGATATCATAAGTTATATAGAAGAATTTTGCAAAGAATTATATAGTAATAAAAATAAAAATAAAATAGTTCATATAATTGATCATCTTTGGAAATGACAAATATTTTAAATGAAGAAATGAAGCATAGAATTAAATCTCTAAAGACCGGAAAAGCTCCAGAAGAAAAATGGAATTTTTATAATATTTTAAAAAGTAAATTAAAGAAAAAAACGTAACAACTGTGGACAAAGCTATATACCAAATGTCTAAATGATTAATATGTATCTAAATGCACTAGTGATGTTGATATTTAAGACGTGAAAGACGTGAAAAAAGAGAACATATTAGAATTACAGAGCTATTAGTCTTTTCTTAGTTTAATACAGTTCTTTACTAAGATTATTATATATTATGGACAAAAAACATTGGACTCACCTAACCAAAAACAATCTGAATTTAAAAGTGATTTTAGTACAGTTTATCATATTCAAGCATTATGAGTATAAGTTCCCATTATATTTTAGAATGATAGATTATTAAAAAGTATTTGTCATTGTATTTTGAGATATAAATCTAGGATATTGTCAAATTTTGAAAAGTATTTATTGAAATTTTTGATTAGTGATGCTAAGAAAATTAAAATTTTTTAAGAATATACAATGGAGAAATTCCAGATTGCCATTACTTTTCTCACATTTTTATTGAAACTACTTTGTGATTGAAGGAAAGCTAAGGAAATAAAAAAATAAATGAAGTTTATTTAAATCATCTGAATTTTGCAGATAATATGAATGTTTTTGAAAATTATGCTTAAGAGCTTCAGGAAATGCTACAATAGCTATCTGATGACAGAAAAAAGTAGAACTAAAGTTAAATGCAAAAAATGATTAATGTTCAATGATTATTTACAAATGCAGAAAATAAAAATTTATACTAATGAATTAGAAAAAGTTGAAAGTTATAAATGTCTTAGATGCAAACATAAACATAATGGATGAAATTAATTATAAAATTAATTTGGTTGAAATGCTTTTGATAGAAATAAATTTTACTAGGATTTTGGTATAAATCTCAGACATACTATCAACAGGAAGGAAGCACAGGGACAACTTTTGGAAATATGTATACTAGAAATAATAAAGAGAGATTGAAATAAAATACTTGAAAGATAATAAACAAATATTATTGATATCATTGAAAGATTGACTTACATTGATAATGTTGCTAAAAGTGATAATGATAAACAGTTTTGAGACCTCAAAAAATTGAGATGGATGGAATAAAGAAATTTTTTAATGGGATATAGAGAACTTATAGATTAGAAAAACTGGATTTAATTGAAGTCTTCATTTTTTTTCTCTCTTTTTTTTTTCATGTGTCAAAGCATCGGCTGGGAAGCGAACTCGCAAACCTGGGTTAACTGCTTGTAAGGCAGATGTGCTGACCACTTGGCCACCAATGCTTCGAAAACTTCATTTTGTAGTGGATCAATAACAGTTTAAACTGATTTTCATGATTTGGTGTGTCTGTTTCAAGTAGGGCTGAAAATTGAGATATAAATTGTCTCCATTCTGTGAGATATGTATTTAATATATTAATAGTATGAATACTACATATATGTGTGAAAGATTGTGAAGGTATTCACATTTTAAAAACAAGTTCACTTGGAATTAAGAGTTCAAATCTGGATTATTTGATAAAGATAGATTTGTAAATGAGATACATGCATAAGATGAAAGAATCACTGAAATTTTATGTTTGATATCAGTTTATAATATTATAATTTCAAAACTATATGTATTTTATATGTATTTACCAGACAAAATAAAATAAAATGTGGGAATTAATTCTACAATTATCAATATACATACATAAATCAAAGCTATACTCAGTTTAAAATATAACTAACATCATGAGTAACAATTTGGAGTTAGAATTTAGATAGAGAAAAATCTCAGTCTCAGTATTACATAACATTTCCATGCAATTGGCTAATCTTTCATAATATATGTATATTTAAACAATAATATTGTTTATTTAGTAAATTATCCAGCATATTTATAAAATATGCTTTTTCCAATGGAGAAAATGGTTTGAGAAAAAAAAGAAGAAAAAGTATATTTTATAAGTAAAATGGATAATAAGATTGGGCATTCACTTGGAAGTCAATATAATATGATATTAATGTGATTTTGATATTTTAAAAATTTTAAATGTAAATTGCTAGTCAGAACATACCTAGTCATGCTATAGTTTTAATTGATTTATTTATTGATTTTATTGAAAATTGTAGGCTTAATTTAGGTGTTTATTATATATAACAGATGGATCCAGCCTTGTAAAGGCCATATTTTTTTAACTGGTTGTTTTAACAATTTTTTTTAAAAAGATTTAATGTAAATTAATAAAAGATTTTAAATATGAGAATGATGGTGGTGGAGGTGGGGGTAATGGTGAGGGGATGAACTCCATGATTTTAAACTATTAATTTTGTAATAATTAGTTGCTTTAAAATTAACAAAACATTTTAATATTATATAAATAAATTTCTGAATTTTAATAAAGTTAAATTAAAATTTACATTTTTAAATATACCTGTTATATTTGACAGTGTTAAGATGCAATGTTCCGTATTACATTATGGCTTTTCCTTTTCCAGGATCAGGAATCTCTCAACCACTATGTCCAGAGAAAATCTGTTAGCCACTTTACCTTCTCTTTCTATTCCCCACCCTAAGTTTTTTCCATATTCTTTTCTATCCTACCCCATCCAATTTCCACAACCGTATCTTTGTCCACTCTATGAGCCCTTTATCTTTTTCCCAACTCAGCATAAAAACCAAGAACCCACTTTCTGTATAATCACTTTGTTTATATTTACTCTTCAACAACTTTACTATTTGTACTCTTTCTGCTTGTAAACATTTACATTAATTAACAGATGTCTAATATTTTCTATACCTTCCTTATGTAACTTGCAGACTAAATCACACACACTTCCCCATTTACGAGTATATTCTCTTGTTGCTATCAATCCTGTTTGAGACTTAAATAGTAAACTACTTTCCTTGCTATTATCATAAATTAACTCTCTATACTAGTTTTTTATCTCTCCAATTTTCAACCATTTATTCTTCTATCCCATTCCTTGCCACTATAATACTCAACAATTCTCCTAACACAATCAACCCACTTTTTGTATAAGTATATTAACATAAAGTCTTTATCCAAATCTTCTGCATACTATACTAACTTTTTCACCCATCTTGTTGCCCTGTCCTTTACTCATAACCCAATTAAATACTAGTTTGGCTATTCTCTTATTATCCATAAATTGCAATCTACAAAACATTTTCATTTTGCTTTTTGCATCTCTCATATAAAAACTTGACCACCCCCATTTCTTTTTGAATTGCTTCTTTTGCCATCCACACATCTGCATCTAATGCATATCTTTCCACTTCTCTTTGTACTGTTTAAAAGTAATCTAATAACCATTTACTAATGCATCATTATCATATGTTAACCCTGCTATTGCCACTTCCTTTCATACAATTCTAACTACATCATATTTATTATATGAAAACACTGTTAATTTCTTTATCAGCCCCTTTCTTTTCTTTGCTTCATTTATCAATTTTATCTTTTCTCACATTCATCCATGTAATTTCTCTGATTACTTAAGATAATTCCCAAATACTTATCTTTATTCTCCATATTTAACTTTATATCCCCCAATTAAAATTCTCTCCTCTTTCCCCAACAATTATCATCATTACTTTTGATTTTACTTCACTTTAATATCCATCTCTTTACACACCCTTGTGCATGTCTTCAGCACAACTTCCATATCTTCTCTACTTTCTATGCACAAAAACATATCATTAGCAAACAACTTGATAGTATATACACTGCTTTGTCATCTATTAATTGTATCTCTATCCATCTTCCTAGTCTTTCTTTTGCTTTCTCCATTTCTCTCAAATATAACAAAAACAAAGTAGATGACATAGGGCATCCTTGCCTTAGTTTCACCCCACTTTTAACTATAACTGCAACTATATATTTACTGGAATGCCCTCTAAATAAAAAATAATTTTTTTTTGATTTTCTGACAGGATTATGTCTAATTGTAATAATTTTTTAAAACTTTATCAATAGTTACCATTTATAAAAGTTGGAATACAAAAATACCAGACTTTGATTCCACCATTTTTGTAATATTTTTTTTTATAAAATGTAATATTTGTAATATTTTTTGTTAATTGGTTGCTTTAATACTTTTTAAAGATTTAATGTAAATGTTTTTTTTTTTATTAAACATTGCTAACTGTGTCATATATTTGGACTACATTAGGGATAGACAGACCATAAAATCATAGAGCACATTAACACTGAATTATGAATGTGTTTATGACTGTTTCTGAAGCTAACTTGGAACCTTTACTTCAAAATATTACTATATCTCTGTAGTTAAAAGCACTCATACTGATTTTTTTCTCAATGCTTTTTATTTGATGGTGGAGTTACTTCCATCATAAAATATTTGTAGTGGTTGTGAATTTGATACATGACATCAGGCAAACATTCATACATTCACTAATCAGGCAACAGAGAAAATAAAGATTTTATGTATATGTAATGAATTCTCCACATGTACTTGTTTAGATATTAATTAATATATGAAAATGTTAAATTTAACACAAACACACATATATGCTCACACATGTAATATTTCAAATGGATGTTTTAGAAGGAAATATTTAATATATAAAGTTATCCATTTATAATTACTTAAGTAGAAAGCATTTTATCTAGAACAGTAGCTAATAAAAGCCAATTTCCCCAAGCCAAGAGTTAAAGTAAAACTGTTATACTCTATTAGATCCTCTTTTTGAATGCAATCAGCCTGACAGTATTACATTAACTCTTGGTCTGAGGCAATTGGATTTTATTAACTACTGTTCTAGGTAAAGTGCTTTCTAATTAAGTAATTATAAATGGAAAACTCCACACACTAAATATTCCCATATATATATATATGTTGATATGAAGATTTTCATGGGTTGCATATATAAAAGACATATTTTGCGGGTTCACACACACACACACACACAAACATATATATATATATATATAAACAAACAGAACAATGATTGTTTACCTTTTCACAAATAATTAAAAGAGAATAATAACCATTTTCTATCTTGCATGAGAATTTTGTAGTGAAAATTATCAAACTGCCAAGATACTTTGGCATTGGTTCATCTAATTCATCTGAAGAATAAAAATTATTTATGAAATGTATACATAATAAGAAAGAATGATTTGACTTTCTGCATTAGGAAATGGTAGGGTAAGGGGTGCATTGATAAAAAAATTTGAGGGAAACATACATATAGTTGAACATAAGTATCAGATTATAGACCATATGATAAAGACTTCTATAATAATAGAATTGTAACATCTCACAAATGTTATTTCCCAAATCATTATTTCTTAGTCAACCAAAAAATCTCCTTGGCTAGCTGCTATATTTAATAACAAATTCTGAAGTGAACAACTTGTAAGAATGAATTTAATTGTATTTCAAATATTCACAATAACATAATTCTTGCAATTACTTTATTCCCCCAAAAAGCCACTAAGTACTCATTTTAAATACCCCTAGGAAAGGCTAAATCCCTAATAAATGTAAATGAACATTAACTTTTTATTAAATGTAACTGGAAATGACTACTGAGTACATGATAAAATCTTCCATAAGAAATCATATTTGACTATAAAGTTATAATTTCTATACATTTAACTAGTGATTTGGTCTTTTCCAAGGTTATAAAAAATGAGTACTTAGTAGCTCTACTTTGGGAAAATAATATCAAATTTACATTATAGTTATGGAAATTTGCAACTTAATTTTATTATTGCAAATTATTGGTAACTGAATTTGTTATTATATATAATATCTAATGGATATCAGACAACATCTTTTATTGAAAAAAAGTAATTGATTTGTGAGACTTGACTGACTATACTCTAAATTGTGAAAGAATTTCTTATATGATCTGATTGTTATTTTCAATTATATTTGATAAGTTATTTGCATTATGTACATAAGTGAAGTAAAAACTAAAACAATCTTTAAAAGTCCACTGTAGATCAAAGTTATTTTCACTTTCTCTCATGAAGTAAAAGTGAAGAGAAAAACCTTACCTACAGGGCTTAATCATTATTGAATGGTAAAGATTAGATAAGTTTTTCATCTTTCCTTCTCTTTAAGAAAAATACCAATTTATTAATAAAAGAGGATGGCTAGATTTGCCTTCTGGTTAGGATACATAGATATCCATTTACTAAATAATAATTGAAATGGCTGTGGGATTTCTAACTTTGCTTATACTTTAAAAATAAATTTCAACGTTTATTTAAAAATGAAATCGAGATCATGGGCACAATTGAAATGACTCCCCTTCCCCCTAGCATAATATTTTTTAAATTTTAAAATTAAATGTTATTTATTAAAATTTTAATAAGCTTCTGGTTAAAAGAAAAAAAAATCCATACATTTTCTTAAAAAAAAAAGTATTTATGCATTGTTATTGGATTAATATTTTTTTTTAAAATCGGAAAGACAACTAGAATTTGAAAAGCGATAACGGTAATCAATTATTTTATTTTCCATTTTCATTTCAATTAACTATTTTTTCATTATCTGAAAATTATAATAAATAATCTTGTTGTAAATATTGATTTGGTTAGTTATCTTTGTAAATTCTGAAATCGTATTTTTTTAATTATAAATTAAGTTTTTTTTTTTTTAACTTATATTGTTTTTGTTATTTTAAAACAAGTTTTAGTATTTCTATCAGTAATTATATCTCTAAAAAATGAGTACTTAATCGATAATTTGAATTCATTTTAAATGTAAATCGTATGACTTACAGATCATTAAACCACTATATAAAAATGTATAATTAAATTTCATCATTTTTATACATATTATGTAGTAGATATACATAAAACATGACATAAAGATATATATGTAATGTATACATTTATAATTATTAAAATATTCACTATTACCGATTTGCTTCAAGATTTTGAATGTTAGCTAAGTAAAGATTTATTCTGAATGTTAATTTTATTAACTGTAACTGAGCGTGCTTTCGGCTGGTGAAGTCAGGTTCCTATATAGGGTGTAAAGGTTTATTCCGTATGTTAATTTTATTAACTGTCACTGAGAAGCCAGATTCATAGCTGCTATAAATTTGGCTTCATCATCCAAAAACATACTCAACTACAACAAGTCAAGCGTTTATAAACAAGACAAAACCCTCCATACAGTAGTGCCACCCTGTGCCAACCAGAGTAATCAATGGACGCCAGAAGGCTTGTGCATAAAATCCCTATCTAATGCCTACTCATCCAATATCCCCAGACTAGTTTTTCCTTGTTTATAAACAATTATGTGCTAATAGAAGAGATGGTGATCATGTGATGCTTAATGGTTTAAGTCAAGCGTTGTTAGCCGAGAGGTCAGCGCAGCTGCCTTGCAAGCAAGCAGTTGGTTGCAGATTCATCTCCCAGCCAATGCTATGACATATGAAAAAAAAACTACAGTTAACAAAATTAACATATGAAATGAACCTTTACTTAGCCAATGTTTAAAAAGTTGAAGCAAACCAATAAAACATTGAAGCAAACCAATTACAAATAGGATAAGGAGAAGGAGAATAACTTGAATATTCACTATTAATTATATATTCACAGCTATCCCATCTTCATTATTTATCCAATGAAAGATATTAATTCCATTATTTCTAATCTATTGTTTTTTTTTATCTATATCATTACAGAAATGTTTTTATATTATTCCAGAAGTTTATTATTTCGGAAAATGAGTTCTGGATATCATTTGCCTACTCACTGTTATCTTTTTAGAAATATGTTAATTCTAGCTTTATGTTATTATCTAAATTTTCTGCAAGATGTTGAACTTTTTTTTTGCTAATCTTAAAGTGGATGTCATCATAGTTTGTGCAGTGATTAGTAATCTTTTATATTATTTATTATTAAATATCTAACTTTCCCTTCTTAGGAGCACAACCACATTTATGAATGCTTGCAATATTTTCTGAAACATTCATTATTTATTGAAAGCAATCACATTATCTATAAAATTCAAATTATTTCATTTATTTTTATTCTTTTTGCTTTCCATTTAATCTATGCTAAAAAAGTTTTAGGGAGATAAAACACCCCACTATTATTCTCACCAAATATAATGGAATTATTGTTATTGTACTTATTTAGTATATGTTATAAAAATGCAACAGCAACAATTAGATTACATAATGATACTGGGAAAGTCAACATTGAGAAGGGTGTAAGGCAGGGTGACTCCATAACACCAAAACGTTTTACAGCAGTGCTCAAGAAATATTTTGTGGATTAAAATGGGAAGCTAAAGGAGTGAAAGTAAATTGAGATTATTTAAGTCATTTAGATTTTGCAGATGATGTAGTTGTTTTTGCAAATAATTATTTAGAGCTGCAGGAAATGTTGCAGGAGTTATCAGATGAAAGTAGTAAAGTAGGACTAAAGATAAATGTTAAAAAGACTAAAATAATGTTTAATGGATTTTCTCAAAACATGAAAATAAAAATTAATTATGATGGTTAACAGTTACAAATATCTTGGTCAGATTATTAATACAGATGGAAACATAATGGATGAAATTAATCGTAGAATTAAAATTGGTTGGAGTGCTTTTGGTAGAAATAACTTAATACTAAAAGAAAATATGCCTATGAGATTGAAAAGGAAGGTTTTTAATAAATGTGTTTTACCAGTTCTTACTTAGACTTGGACACTTAATAGAAGAGCAATACAGAGACTTCAGACCACTCAAAGAGGTATGGAGAGATGCATGTTGGGAGTAACAAGAAGAGATTGAAAATGCAATATATGGGTAAAAGAACAAACAGATGTTACTGACCTCATTGAAAAGATTAAAATATTGAAGTGGAGTTAGGATAGACATATCACTACAAAAGATTATAATAGATAGACAATTAAAATCTGAAACTTGATTCCAAGAGATTGTAAAAGACTCAGAAAGAGACCACACATGAGATGGATGGATGAAATAACAAAGTATGCAGGGCTGATGTGGAGAAGAGAAGCTAAAGATCAGAGAAGATGGATTGAACTTGGAGAGACCTTCATCCTGCAGTGTATTGATAATGGTTGATGATGATGATGATAATGCTCAAAATCTTTAATAATGAAATAAATTTACTTTTTTACATCTATAAATATAAAATAAAATAGTACCTTATACTAAGATGTGATATGTTGGACTATTTCCATCATTTATGAGTAAATGTTGAATGTATAGAACTGCTTTCCAAAGCCATACCACACTTCGAGGAATGCTTACTTCTACTAAGCCTAAACTGGAAATGCTAAATAACAAAAACTGCATCTATAAAATACCATGTGAATGTGGAAGGAAATATATTGATGAGACCTGTCACCCTGTTGAACAGCAATTGAAGGAGAACAAACTATTGGTTAAAAGAGAAAAAACAAGTGTGTCTACCATAGCAGATTATGTATGTACTAATGATCATATGCTTAAGTGGAAAAATACAAAAATATTGGATAAAGAGGAAAAAATGCATAGAAGAAAATTCAAGAAAACTGCTCATATGACAATGGTAAGTAATCCAGTAAGTCAACCCAGTGTGGCAATACACAATGTATGAAAGCCGCTAATTAATCTTGCTCTTAGGAAAAAAATAAAAATAAAAAAATAATTAGACTCATTAAAAAAAAAATTGAAGAACTCAGAAGGATTTGAACAAATCCTCATATATAAATATAACAAATTTCTACTATATGTTGCCTTTGACAGAATATCTCAGTTGGTAGAGCATTTGCCTTAAATTTGATATACAACAATCTAAAGGTGTGAGTTCAACTTCTAAGTGAATATTGTCACTGTGCATATAGGCCAGCAACACCTGGAGAAGAGTGGAGAATAATACTACTCAAAACATTGTGTAATTACTAACCTGTATTGTCTATTTGTGTGTTATTATTAACAAGTTGTTTCTATTTGGAAAGTTTAAAATTTTTTTCTATACATTCAACATTCACTTATGAATGATGGAAATAGTCCAACATATCACATCTTGTAATATACCATCATTACAAACCTTCAGACAAAGTACCTTATACCCATCCATTGCTTCTGTATGCTTTCATTTACTATTTAAATATCTACTGTTACCACTTCTTTAAGATAAATACAGTTTATAGGTAATTGTTAATCAGAATTTTTTTTATAGATGATATACAATGATCTTAGTAAATCTCTTGTGTAGAATCTATATAAGTTTGTGATTCTTATCTAATATTTTTTTTTATCTTCCCTAAATGTGAGCTTTACTTACAATTCTATTTTTTCAATCATTGATTCTCTTTTTATAAATTAGACATTTTGAGCAATAGTTTATCTAATTCTTTACTTGCTTAATTTAAAACATTTGTAATAATGTTATCATTTTCTAGAAATTTTTTGATCTTATTAAACTTAATTGGATGTCTTACCAAATCATTTAGATTAGGCAGTATTTCAATTAAATATTTTGTTTACTTGTTTTTAATATTCTTCCTTTTTCTAATAGCAGCGTCAACTTGTTTATTATTGCTGAAATATTTTGTTTTAGTATTAAATATAAGTTTTACACTTTTTGTGATTTTTATTTTTTTCTATAGATTTTTTTTCCATTTCACAATTATATCTCTTTGTAGCACCAATTTTTTTTCTATATTATTTTATTTTATAATAGTATTATTTAAAATTAGTTTTCTTGTTTTTATTTTATATAAATTCTCTTTCCCAATAAAAAAATTGGTTGCTGATTTGCTTCTTTTAATTCTTGTTTCTGCACTGTCACATCGTATTTGTAAAAGTAACGGTGTCATTTTATTGTATTATTTAACAGTGTGGTTTATCTTCAAAGACTTAACATTTTTAAACTAAGTATAAATTTTAGTTTAAAATTCATTGGAATATTTCTAAAAATTAAAAATATTATGTTCAATTGCAAGCTTTATTGATAGCGTTTACATCTTTAATTTTACATTAACATGTGTCTTCCATCTTCTCTAATCAGTGGTTATTTTTGTTTTAAACCTATTAGATATATTCTAATCAAAATATCTCATTCTTCTAAGATGTAATATGTTGGACTATTTCCATCATTTATGAGTGAATATTGAATGTATAGAAAATTTTAAACTTTATTTAAACTTTTCAAAAACAAACAACTTGTTAGTAATAACACACAAATAGACAATACAGGTTAGTAATTACACAACGTTTCGAGTAGTATTATTCTCCACTCTTCTTCAGGTGTTGCCGGCCTATATGCACAGTGACAATATTCGCTTAGAAGTTGAACTCGCACCTTTAGATTCTTGTATATTGAATTTAAGGCAAACGCTCTACCAACTGAGCTATTCTGGTGCGAGTTCAACTTCTAAGCGAATATTGTCACTGTGCATATAGGCCGGCAACACCTGAAGAAGAGTGGAGAATAATACTACTTGAAACGTTGTGTAATTACTAACCTGTATTGTCTATTTGTGTGTTATTACTAACAAGTTGTTTGTATTTGAAAAGTTTAAATAAAGTTTAAAATTTTCTATACATTCAATATTCACTCATAAATGATGGAAATAGTCCAACATATTACATCTTATAATATACCATCATTACAAACCTTCAGACAAATATCTCATTCTTCTGAATGTTTATTTTGGCTATTTATTTTTACAATTGTTGTCAGGGCAACATTCTTTTAATACCTTTATTATTAAAAGGAGGTTGCCATGACAACAATTTGAAATTGTTGATTGTTATTGATATTGAGATTGTCTAAGTGTTGAGTGGTTTTTAATGATATATATAATAGAATATCGCCAGTGCTTTAATATATATATAATATTTGAAATTAAGGCTCATACCACTGTACAATAAATACTTTAAAATATTCTTTAATACAGCACAAGACAATAATTAATCAGAATACAGCAGCCATTTATTCTTATACCTCATTTATTAATCTAAAAGTTTGTCTCAAACACTTAAATTAAAAAGAAATGGATATTTAAATCGATTGTTCCATGTATTTAATTATGTTTCAACTTGATTTCTTTCAATAGTCTCCAAACCTGAGAGTTTTCTCATCTTAAGCATTGTCAATAATGTCTCAAACAAATGAAAACATGTAATAGAATATCTCCAGTACTTTAATATATATAATATTCACTGTGCAGTGATGTGAGTCTTAATATTAAATATTATATACATTAAAGCACTGGATGTACATACTATTATATATTTTCATTTATTTGAATTATTGCTGAGAATGTTTAAATTAAGAAAACTCTCAGACTTGTCACTTATTGTAAGAAATCAATTTGAAACATATTTAAATATATTGCACAATTGATTTAAATATTCATTCATTCCAATCTAAATATTTGAAACAAACCTTTATTCTAATAAATGAGGCACAAGAATAGAAGGTTGCCCTATTTTTGTTAATTATTGTCTTATGCTGGGTTAGAGAGTATTTTAAAATATTTATTTTACAGTAGTATGAATCTTAACCTCAAATATTATATATATTGTATCTATTGAAATTTGAAATAAATTTCAATATGTGGTGTACTTTTTTTGGTTTGATTTTAATTGTAAATATATTAATCTGGAGAGCATTAGAATATATTGCTATAACAACAATAATATCAGAGAAAGAAACATTTATTATTAATTCTAGTATAAAAATTTGTGAATTGTCTTTATTTATTTTATAAATAAATGTGTAAATAATAAAGTTTATAGTCTTGATAAAATTATTTTTTTCTATTATTATGTATATTTTTATTACTGCATTCACAATAGTAGGTTACAAATAATACACCTAACTATTTAAGGCCTCAAGTATGTTTGTAATTTTATTTGTATAATACTGTATTGGAAAATATGTATAAAAACATGTTTTCATTGCAGTATGAAAGAATGTAATTTTAATTTATGTTAGAGTGAAAGAATACTCTTGGTATGTTAAGACATAAGTGTTGTGTATTATATGTGTAATAAATTATAAAATATTTATTTTTATGTGTTATTATTATCATGTAATGAGGTTTTTATTTATGGGATGCTACATGAAATTGATCAAAGAGTTAATGTGGAACATTGCTATATTTTCTTTGATGTCAATTAAAAAAAATTATAAATAGAACTAAACAGTTTAAGCTCTCTCTGTCTCTCTTGTGTCTTGGCTTCAATAGAAGTGAACCTATGTCTCTTCATGTAATTATTTATTCTTAAAAGTATATGATTATCAATTGGATAGAATGAGGGAATGAAAGAAATAGTATTCTTCCATTAATTGGACAGATTGCTAACTTTTTATGAGAGGTGACAATTTGTTGAAGAATGAAAATAATTCATAGCATTTAAAAAAACCATTGGAATATTTTTTTGCTTTTAAAAATAGATATTATTTACTTTTCAAGTATGAGATATAAATCCTAACTAAACATAAAAGTCCTCAAAGATTTGTTCATCTTCTGATATAATTCTATGAGATCGATGATTTATTTATACACAAGATATAGATGGGCTCAATTTCCATTACATGAGCATGGACAAAATTGGCATTTATTCACTTATATTTCATGAATCAGATACCTGCTAAAAGAAAGGATGTATATTGTAACATTTTCCCTGTTTTAATAGATTCTGGTAGGCATTTTTTTTACACACTATGGAGTGAAAGTTAATCAAACTATGAAAACAGAAAATATAAATATTTCATTGCGATTTCTAAAAACATAGCTATATTTTCTGATTAACTGGCCTACTAATTATTGTGACTTACACTGTGACTTACACTGTTGGTAGAATCAGGCTTTTTATTTGTTTTTATCAGGGTGCCAGGATTTATACAAGAATTCACTGAAATCTGTTGCATTGCACATTATAAATTAAGAAGAAAATAATTTAAAGAATCGGGTTTTTCATTTCCCATAACTTAGTTATTTTTCAGAGAATATTACACCCAGGGTTTAGTTAATAACTATTGGCAAAGGTAAATTATACTCAAATCCTAATAAAATAACACAAATTACTAATAAAATAACACAAATTACTAATAAGTTGGAAAAAATACATGCATGCTAATTCAGATATGAATCAATTAATTAAAACAGTTTAACAATTTTAAAGTTCACTTAAGTTTTTTCCATAAACTTCTTTGGATGACAAATCCACAAATGTCTTTATTACTAGTATATTATAAGCTTAATTTAGTCACAATTGGTAATAATTAATCATAGCTTACCGGTAAGTTTAGCAAATTTCTGTAGATAGCTGATTACCATGTATGGTTTTTCATGAGGTAGAATGAGCTCATGGCTATTGGTTTTAACTTGTTCTTGGTCTGTCCTAAAGGTTAGTCATGAAAGCTTCTCTGGTGGATGTCTTCATAAACAATGTCAGCAAAAGCCTCAGTCCACTCCAGCATGAAGAATTACTTCAGTGTAGATTGGTCCTAAATCTTTTGTGATCTAAGAGCAGCCAAAAGAAAAACAGAGAAGACCTTGATTCAACTGGTTTCTTTCCTTTCTACTCCTGGTCCAGTTTTCAGACTTCTGTGTGCATACTTTTGTCTTTATGACTCTTCGGTTTATAATCTTATACATTTATTTTGTATTTTTCTGTTACAAAGTTCTCCTTTATATAAAGTCTTTCTGCTATCTTTAATTAACTTCCAAAAAGGCTTTACTGATTGTAATCTGCATGTGGAATTATCTTTCCTTTAGTTTATCTGGATTAGTAATCTGTGTGTCTTATTCTTTTCAATTTTAACTTTTATTTTTAATTACATAAAAAAAAAATATGAATGAAAAATTTAACTTTCATTGTACATTTAAAAAAAAAATTACACCAACAAAAAAAAAATTAAAATGCATTAATTTAAAAGATCTTTAAATTTACTTTTTTTTTTTTTTTAGTTTTTAACAAATGTCAATATATTTGTACCATATATAAATAAACAGTACAATATATTATATTGTTATGGATATAAACCAATGTCTATACACCTAGAAGATCATATCAATCAAATATCTACTAAATGAGAAAATAATTCGTACATTAAGAAAAGATTGGAATTAACAAAATGTGCTTCAAATCTAATGGCTTTTCATGATCTTTCTATTTTTCTAAAATAAAATATCATCAGATAGTGGTTCAAGAAATAAGCTTTAGAACTGTGATATTGTTTGGAAATGCCATATTTGTGGACAATTGATCATGTCATTTGATAATAATATATTATTATTATTATTATTATTGTTATATATATATATATATATATTGTAACCCTAACATATCGGGCCGATAAAATTGTAACCCTAAATTGCCCTCTCAACTACCTATCGTGCCTGAACACGTTGCGGCATTATAAATTGTAACTGTAAATTGTGTGGTCCCAATTACGTAACGTAAGTGCACTAAGAATTGTAACCTTGATCACTGATCAATTCCCACTCAATTATTGTCAGCTATTAAGAGCTGTAACCAAAAAACATATCATGCTATCTATTTAATGCACCAAAGACCACAATCAACATCTGGAGCAACTTACCATAGACCAAACTAATGATCTAACATGAACTTTTATGATTCAATTTAATCGCAGCCAGGGTGTACCGTGAAGACCTATCATAGTAGTATGATAAAATACAGTAAACAAATTATAAGTGTAACTTTATTATTTTCAAACCTTAATTTGCGATTTTTTATTGTATGAGACCCGATGGCCGACCATGTACAAGATGGCATAATTTGTGGAACTACATAAGATTATGAAATTTTAAACCATCTATATGATTTTTTAATACAAATGCTAGTCCAGGTAAAGCTTTGCAATAAATAAACATAAATACTTGGGTTCTGATTTTATAGTTTATCATATTACTGAGACTCTTATTATACTGACAAATGACAATTTAAAAACGTTAAGTAAATATATTTAATCATGTCATTATTTGGTAAATCTGTTTACAAGTTTAATAATTCATTTATAATTTTATACTAGAATCAACTACGCAAAGCCACAATGATGGAAAAGGTAAATGGGATTTTATTGTACCTTACTCATCATAAACTACCAAAGACGAAAAGCATCGAAATGTTTTCTCAAAAAATATTTATAAACTCTTATATCATGTTGACGATAATATGTAATTCAAGGTATGCTCTTCAATGTATGCTCTTTAATGTATGCTCCATCCAAAGTTTATGATTTCTGATTTTATGAATGACACATAGCAACGGCACAGTAAGTTTAATTATAAATCAACGTTTATTTACAAATTTATGAACAATAAGTAATTAATTTCAATATTCTAAATAAAACATAAATAAACAAATAAAATAAATAAATGATAATTCCATTGATTTTCTTCAATACATCTCATAGGTACAGTTTTAAAATCTAATCATACCTTATTTCAATTTTATATACTGAATATTGAGGAATTTATAATAAATTTAGCATCAATTCATGAAATATTGAACGTCATTTCCAGATTCAATAAATCCCTACTGTACACCTATAATAATATAATAAATAATATGATGTCTGTATGATTTAGCTATAATGTAATCATTAAATAAAGTGAAAATGTAAACTTACATTCCGGTAAATAATAATCAACCAACAGTTAATTATCATGAAGTAACTTGAATAGAGTGTCCTGCTACAATTTAATAATCTAACTTATAAATTCTACTTACACTTGAAAGAAGATGATTTAGCAAATCAACTAAATACTTTGCCCAACTTATATCTGTGAAGCAAACATATTCCTGTGGATGTATTCATTTACACATAGGAATTAAATAACACTACACACTTTGGTGGATTTATCACCTTCATAAAGCAATAAGTACAAGTACACCATTCTGCAGATTAACCACCAGTGCAGGAATGAGTGTAAAATACAAAATTGGCAATTAAATAATCTGCAGATTAACCACCAGCACAGATTAAAGCCCTTTAACATTCTAAAACAACATTATTATTTACTTCACATTAAAGTGCAAAATCATCCTCCTCAGTTCTTCTGACTATTCAGAATACACTAATACTTTAGCTAATGTGGGTTCTTGCATAATAAAATGTTACGCTAATCAGGAAAACTAATGTACTACTTATCTTGCTTAAAATAAACATGTGTAATATAATATAAGTAATATTGGCATAAGAATATAAATCTGGAAAGACTCACAAAATATCTCACAAAGATTGATACATCTCATGAATTCATTTAGTACTTTTAAGCTTTTCCGCAAGCGCTATTCTCTTGAATAAATATTTTATTCAACCCTTATTAATTTAAACTTAATAAAATATAACTTATGAACTTCATATGCAAGTTCATATAACGATAAAATTAAATTAATGTATTATTCATCAAATATATAAAATTTAACGGTGTGTGTGTGATAAAACTAAATGTATAGCATTTATAGTTCAATACATGAATTTTAGCAGATGTGTGTATCACAAATTGGATTGTATAGCAGTTTATAACTCCTAATGTGATCCGTAGAATCCATGTACGATGTGTCAAACAATAAATATCCGAAGCAATAGCTATATCTATAGTTGAATTCCATACATGCAATTTTATCCGTTTGTATTTGTTATTATAATCACTATTAGATTAACGATTTTACGTGGCTACATAAACATAAAACAATTTCAAAACATGATAAGCAGAATTTAAATGAAAATGTTTTTCATAAAGTTATTAATCTCTACATTTCTCTATTAAAAGTGTTCCAAGTTTATCACATCCATGCAAGTATTTATTTATCCACGCGTTAATCCAGGAATACTAATTACAGCAATTAATTTATTCATTTCAAACTGACGATAAAATTATAAAATAGCTTTGATTAATTATTTGAAAACTGTTTATTATCCAAATGTTAAACAAATTAACTAGCAAATATTACTGGCATTGTAAAGTTAAATATCAATCAATATTATATTTTATTAGAATTAAAAAATGGAAATATTAAAATATTTTGATAACTTTAACGTTTTACTTTAACTTAAAATTCTTCTTTTTTAAAAACAAATTTTCATATTCATAAAACTTCTGTAATTAAAATACTTATTTAATTTTTCCAAATTGTAGAATAATAAATATTTCAAAACATACCAAAATCTTGTATTTAATTCTTTTAAACTTAAACTGGGAAGCTCCGACATTTTAAAAATGTAATATTGGGAAATTATTACCGGTGATTCGATCCACTTGGCCAGCCGACTTGAACAGACTTTTAAATTTAGCAATTCATCTTATAATTAATTACCACTATGTTATATTTACGTTTATAGCAAAATTTTGTGGTAATCCGTTTATTTATAAACTATTTTAAAATAAGCTTATCAAATTTATACCATTTGCCTTTTCCATTTTCTTTTCTTTCTTTTCTCCCACCAAAAGCAAACTAACAGATGATGTTCCTTAAATTCGCGCTCTTTTCTTTTATTACATTGAGACGCATACGTAATTACTGTATTTATTTTTAATAATTAATTTTAATTGAATAAATGGTTTTTTAATTCAATGGAAATAATAATTTAAGATCATTTTAAACAAATAAAAACAAAATATTATTTTTAATAATATTTTACCAAATTTTAATGTGTTGTCAAATTTTTAAAAAGTTAAACATTTTGATGTGAGTTAGTATATGGGAAGAGGCAAATTTAAATTTATCAAAATAATATAAGAGAGTAATCTGTTCAAATGCAAATCAAGCCAATCAAATCACCAAAAGAAGAAAGAGAAATTTTTATACTAGTTACATCAGTTAATATATTTTATACTAAAATATATGGTTACAGTTTACACCCCCCTACGGAAAAAATTTATCTTTCTTTAGAATTCCATTTAATCAAATTCTACTAAGGTATATCATAAGTTACTATTTTTATTATCCTATCTATAATTTATCATCAATCTGAATATGGTATAACATTTATACGACATAAATCCCCTAATTTATTGAAGGTACAGGTTTCAAACTACGTGCATTGTAGGTGCCTCGGATTTCTTCAGGGGTTGAGAGCATAAATGCGTTCTCTCCCACCTGGCTTTCAATCATGAAAGGTCCATTATACAAGCTTAAAAATTTTCTAAATTCGTTTTTCTTTAAGTTGCTAACATGAGGAACTTTTCCCTGAGGCCCCTTCTAGTTTAATGTACTACTTTTAACATTTGTTTTGATATCCTTTGTGTGAGGTGGTTTAATTCCACTAACAGAAGGTTGATTTCTATCTTGGGTCTTATTAATTAGACTAGGTTGACCATTAACTCTATTATAAAATTTTGGTCGTTTATAACTACGACTCCTACTCTGGTATCTGTTATCACGATAAGGACTTCTTATTGGAGCAACATTAACATTAGCCATGGAACAGTTATGAGAAGCTCTAGCCTCCTTTCCACCCCTATATCTGTTTTCCAAGTCACATTCACTTGTCTCAAGTGCATCTAAGATCTCTGACACCTCATCAATTGTATACTTATCTGCAGCAATCAAAACTTGTTCAATCTGTCAAGGTAAGTTATGTCTTAAGATCCTGACTATATGATGCTCAGATAATGGAAAAGCAGTTAAAGTTTTAAGTTTGACCGCCTGTCCATGAAAAAATTGAGTATAGCTACCTTTATTAGCATTATACTTTTCTCGAGTGATTTGATAACGCATGTTATCCTGACAATCCTCACCCCAGAAACTTGACATTATTAAATGTTTAAAATCTCCATATGTTTGAGGACAATCAAACAAAGACTGCCACCAATCTTTTGCAGCAGCATAAAGATGGTTGCTGGAGATAGCCAGTTTTTCTCTTTCTGAAAATGCGCATAAAGTAAACAATTCTTCCAGATTTTGAAGAAATTCTAAAGGGTTTTCCAAATACTCCCCTTTAAATGGCTTAATCTTTAGAAATTTAAGAGCTGTAGATCCGCCCATAGACATATCTGTGTTCTTGACATCATTAGTCACAGATTCAATTCCTAGTGGTTTTTGGAAAATGGGAGTTGTGCGGATACCAGTAAAATTATTATCTGATACAACTACTTCTTTAACAGAGGTCTCTGTCCCATCTACATAATACTTGGTGTTTTGACCAATGAAATTATCGTTATTCTCTTGAGCCTTTTGAATTTCTAACATTTTTAGCTGAAGATTTTCAATCATTGCCTCTAGTTTCTGTCCTTCTTTAAACTCATTTGACTCATTTGGCCACTCTTGACATTTATCCCTCATTTCCTTCCACTCTATCTGCATCATTTCTAGATCTCCACTAAATTTAGCATTAGTCTTTTTTAATTCTTTATTTTCTACTTTAGACCTATTGATAGTTTCCTCCAAAATCTTTTTAATGCTACCCAATTCTGTTCTGCTCTCTGTTACAGATTCATTCATGGATTTAATTTTATCAATAGATTTAGCAGATTGAGACTCTACTTCTTGAACTTTATAGTTCATTTCACTAACTATGTGTGCCAACTGACTCCTTGAGTCTTCCATTGCCACATCAAGCACCTTCAGTTTAGTGTCTACATTCTCCTCGTGGGTTATAAACTTATTTCCAATTTCTTCTATCTGAACTTCTAAGTGCTTTTTATAATCGAAGAAATTAGCTTTAATTTCTTCTAATTTGATATCGGACTCCCCTTTAGCTGCCTTACAACTACTCTCTAAGGATTGAAATTTTTGACTAAATTCCTCCACTGTCTTTATCCTAGCAGCTTCTATTTTTTCTTTCACAAATTCCTGAACTTCAGCCATTTTATTCTCGAAACTATCTAACTTTTCAGACATTTCTTTTTGATAAATAGACTGTTCATTCAATTTTTCAGTCATCTCTTTTTGATAAATAGACTGTTCATTCAATTTTTCAGTCATCTCTTTTTGATAAATAGTCTGTTCATTCAATTTTTCAGTCTGTTCATTCAATTTTTCAGTCTGTTCATTCAATTTTTCAGTCTGTTCATTCAATTTTTCAGTCACCTCTTTTTGAGAAATTAACATCTCTTTTTGAGAAAGAGATTGTTCGTTTAATTTTTCAGATTGTTCATTCATTTTTAGAGACTGTTCATTCAATTTTAGAGACTGTTCATTCATTCCAATCTCTATGCGTTGAAGCATTATCATAAACCATTGTTGGAAATCAAAATCAGGAACTTCTTGAGTTGTCTCAGGATAATTAAGTTCTTCAGAATCACTCATTTTGAGTATTTTATAACAACTATTTCAATATTTTGTGAAACCAAGCTTTTACTTTCCTAAATATGTGTTTTAATAACAATGATCAATTAAAATCTTGTTCAAGCCGACCAACCACTAAATCCTCACCACCAATAATCTATCCCAGATGGTATATATCACACTCACACTAAAATAATCTGAACCCCCACTTCAAATATTTGCAATATTACAACAACTACTTTATCAACCCTTGATAATTTCAACTTCTCCCAATTCAACCATAAATATTGGTATATCTTGGAATACGATTGCTATTGTCATCAGAAATCTATATAAGTAATTTGGAGAAATATATAGCAATAAAACATACAATATTTTATCACCATGATAGAGCATTTGTCACATGATAATATTCTTGTAATATGGGAAATTAAAATTTTAATCAACAATCATTAATTAATTTAGTTCACATTACCATATTGTACTCTGTAACAATCAATTAATCAAGTCGCCTGTTTATAAAGTGCTAAAAACTGTAATTGCACACTTATAATGACTATATAACCTCAATATATCGTGCCGTTCACGTTGTGGCGCCAAAATTGCAACCCTAACATATCGGGCTGATAAAATTGTAACCCTAAATTGCCCTCTCAACTACCTATCGTGCCTGAACACGTTGCGGCATTATAAATTGTAACCGTAAATTGTGTGGTCCCAATTACATAACGTAAGTGCACTAAGAATTGTAACCTTGATCACTGATCAATTCCCACTCAATTATTGTCAGCTATTAAGAGCTGTAACCAAAAAACATATCATGCTATCTATTTAATGCACCAAAGACCACAATCAACATCTGGAGCAACTTACCATAGACCAAACTAATGATCTAACATGAACTTTTATGATTCAATTTAATCGCAGCCAGGGTGTACCGTGAAGACCTATCATAGTAGTATGATAAAATACAGTAAACAAATTATAAGTGTAACTTTATTATTTTCAAACCTTCATTTGCGATTTTTTATTGTATGAGACCTGATGGCCGACCATGTACAAGATGGCATAATTTGTGGATCTACATAAGATTATGAAATTTTAAACCATCTATATGATTTTTTAATACGAATGCTAGTCCAGGTAAAGCTTTGCAATAAATAAACATAAATACTTGGGTTCTGATTTTATAGTTTATCATATTACTGAGACTCTTATTATACTGACAAATGACAATTTAAAAACGTTAAGTAAATATATTTAATCATGTCATTATTTGGTAAATCTGTTTACAAGTTTAATAATTCATTTATAATTTTATACTAGAATCAACTACGCAAAGCCACAATGATGGAAAAGGTAAATGGGATTTTATTGTACCTTACTCATCATAAACTACCAAAGACGAAAAGCATCGAAATGTTTTCTCAAAAAAATATTTATAAACTCTTATATCATGTTGACGATAATATGTAATTCAAGGTATGCTCTTCAATGTATGCTCTTTAATGTATGCTCCATCCAAAGTTTATGATTTCTGATTTTATGAATGACACATAGCAACGGCACAGTAAGTTTAATTATAAATCAACGTTTATTTACAAATTTATGAACAATAAGTAATTAATTTCAATATTCTAAATAAAACATAAATAAACAAATAAAATAAATAAATGATAATTCCATTGATTTTCTTCAATACATCTCATAGGTACAGTTTTAAAATCTAATCATACCTTATTTCAATTTTATATACTGAATATTGAGGAATTTATAATAAATTCAGCATCAATTCATGAAATATTGAACGTCATTTCCAGATTCAATAAATCCCTACTGTACACCTATAATAATATAATAAATAATATGATGTCTGTATGATTTAGCTATAATGTAATCATTAAATAAAGTGAAAATGTAAACTTACATTCCGGTAAATAATAATCAACCAACAGTTAATTATCATGAAGTAACTTGAATAGAGTGTCCTGCTACAATTTAATAATCTAACTTATAAATTCTACTTACACTTGAAAGAAGATGATTTAGCAAATCAACTAAATACTTTGCCCAACTTATATCTGTGAAGCAAACATATTCCTGTGGATGTATTCATCTACATGTAGGAATTAAATAACACTAAACACTTTGGTGGATTTATCACCTTCATAAAGCAATAAGTACAAGTACACCATTCCGCGGATTAACCACCAGCGCAGGAATGAGTGTAAAATACAAAATTGGCAATTAAATAATCTGCGGATTAACCACCAGCACAGATTAAAGCCCTTTAACATTCTAAAACAACATTATTATTTACTTCACATTAAAGTGCAAAATCATCCTCCTCAGTTCTTCTGACTATTCAGAATACACTAATACTTTAGCAAATGTGTGTTCTTGCATAATAAAATGTTACACTAATCAGGAAAACTAATGCACTACTTATCTTGCTTAAAATAAACATGTGTAATATAATATAAGTAATATTGGCATAAGAATATAAATCTGGAAAGACTCACAAAATATCTCACAAAGATTGATACATCTCATGAATTCATTTAGTACTTTTAAGCTTTTCTGCAAGCGCTATTCTCTTGAATAAATATTTTATTCAACCCTTATTAATTTAAACTTAATAAAATATAACTTATGAACTTCATATGCAAGTTCATATAACGATAAAATTAAATTAATGTATTATTCATCAAATATATAAAATTTAACGGTGTGTGTGTGATAAAACTAAATGTATAGCATTTATAGTTCAATACATGAATTTTAGCAGATGTGTGTATCACAAATTGGATTGTATAGCATTTTATAACTCCTAATGTGATCCGTAGAATCCATGTACGATGTGTCAAACAATAAATATCCGAAGCAATAGCTATATCTGTAGTTGAATTCCATACATGCAATTTTATCCGTTTGTATTTGTTATTATAATCACTATTAGATTAACGATTTTACGTGGCTACATAAACATGAAACAATTTCAAAACATGATACGCAGAATTTAAATGAAAATGTTTTTCATAAAGTTATTAATCTCTACATTTCTCTATTAAAAGTGTTCCAAGTTTATCACATCCATGCAAGTATTTATTTATCCACGCGTTAATCCAGGAATACTAATTACAGCAATTAATTTATTCATTTCAAACCGACGATAAAATTATAAAATAGCTTTGATTAATTATTTGAAAACTGTTTATTATCCAAATGTTAAACAAATTAACTAGCAAATATTACTGGCATTGTAAAGTTAAATATCAATCAATATTATATTTTATTAGAATTAAAAAATGGAAATATTAAAATATTTTGATAACTTTAACGTTTTACTTTAACTTAAAATTCTTCTTTTTTAAAAACAAATTTTCATATTCATAAAACTTCTGTAATTAAAATACTTATTTAATTTTTCCAAATTGTAGAATAATAAATATTTCAAAACATACCAAAATCTTGTATTTAATTCTTTTAAACTTAAACTGGGAAGCTCCGACATTTTAAAAATGTAATATTGGGAAATTATTACCGGTGATTCGATCCACTTGGCCAGCCGACTTGAACAGACTTTTAAATTTAGCAATTCATCTTATAATTAATTACCACTATGTTATATTTACGTTTATAGCAAAATTTTGTGGTAATCCGTTTATTTATAAACTATTTTAAAATAAGCTTATCAAATTTATACCATTTGCCTTTTCCATTTTCTTTTCTCCCACCAAAAGCAAACTAACAGATGATGTTCCTTAAATTCGCGCTCTTTTCTTTTATTACATTGAGACGCATATGTAATTACTATATTTATTTTTAATAATTAATTTTAATTGAATAAATGGTTTTTTAATTCAATGGAAATAATAATTTAAGATCATTTTAAACAAATAAAAACAAAATATTATTTTTAATAATATTTTACCAAATTTTAATGTGTTGTCAAATTTTTAAAAAGTTAAACATTTTGATGTGAGTTAGTATATGGGAAGAGGCAAATTTAAATTTATCAAAATAATATAAGAGAGTAATCTGTTCAAATGCAAATCAAGCCAATCAAATCACCAAAAGAAGAAAGAGAAATTTTTATACTAGTTACATCAGTTAATATATTTTATACTAAAATATATGGTTACAATATATATAATTGTATAGGATATAAATGGCAATATAATTTAAGTTAAGTAGAGATTTATTTCAACACATATACAAAATATAAAAGAGTTATGTTTTTCTAAATTCAAATTTATATTGTATAGCTTCATTATTATAATTTTAGTTTAAAAATATTTATCTACTTATGTGTTGACTATAAATTAATTTCAATTATTTATTTTTGTTTTATTTTCTTAAAACAATGTAATTGAATAGGTAAATTCATCTTTAGTATATTTTTTATTTCAATTAACTAGTATTTTATATAAAGCTTAATTATGTCCAGAACTCTCATATTTTGAAAAGTGCATATATATTACAACACATTTGTGTTACATAAATATTCATTTTAATATTAGCATTTGATAGTTGAAGTTCACTGTACAATCATCTATTTAATTAAAAAAATTAATGTCAACTGAGAAACTATTGCATAAGGCATAATTGGATTATTTGTATATATTTTAAATGTTTATGATATTTGCACATATGTATACTTTTTAATTATTTTTTGTTCATTGTTAATAAATATTGAATTAATTTAAAACAATAAATTTTTTGGTTGTCATTCAATTTCACAGTGCAAATTTATTGGTTAATAGTACTTGGATAGGATACTATTCATGAATTGATTATATCACATGATTTACTAGAAGCAATTACAAAAAGTTCAAAAGTCCAATGACAGGATAAATAAAAGTATAATTACATATCACTTTCTTTGAATTAAATTTAATGTTTATTATCTGACCAGGTATACATTTTTATACAGTAATAAATTAACTGATATGACATTTTAAAATATTTAATAAATAATTAGAAGTCTATTGTAATTATATTGCTAGTTACAAGTAACAATTATATGATGATAGAAATTATATCTGAATTAATTCAACAATTGATAAAAGTACAAGTATGATAATTATTGAAGATAAGTAAAGGTAATTGCAATTGGATATTCAAATATTTTATTTTAAACTATTATTTATGAAATTGTAAATTATGTTAAGCTAGTATTCAGCCATAAAGATCATAATCTTATTCAATTATGGAGAGTTGGTAATAACAATAAATTGTATTTTATTACAAATTAGAGTGATTTGTTTTAATTATATTTAAAATTCATTGATGCAACTAGTAAATTCAGTTTAGATATTAAATTTTAATATTAATATTTGATTATAATAAAACTATTAATCTTTCATTTGTTTTGATAATTATAGTCTAAAATTTTAACAACTTAGCTTTATTAAATTGAAGAGTAGCTGGATATGATTTGTTCATAGTATTTGAATAAGCATCAAATAGGAATTTATATAAACTAATATAAAAATACAACTAGAACACCATCATCATAAACTTTCAGGAAAACATCAAATTGGAATCTATTGTTGATTTTATATATTGATGTGATTAGATATTATATATTTTAATGTTATCTAATAGGGTGATTTTATTTTATAGTATTATAAGTTGGGGAAAGTGGAGAGATATGAAAGGTTAATGGATATTGTATTATTGTTAAGTAATTAATCTTATTATAATTGACTTAATTAGTAAGAGTATATTGATATTATTGGAATAGCATGACTGAGTTAGTATTATTTTTTTTATTTAGTTATACTTAGAAATCAATTAATATCATTGATATTTTAGATTTGCAGGGCATCTCAAACTATTATCTCACCTATCCATGATTCATTTCATTTAAATATAAATATAAATAATGTTTAATCTTCAATAAAAATTTGTGTTATTATAAACAGTGTTTTGATTTACAAGGAATATTAAGGTTTATTTGTCTAATTCTTTGTTTATTTTCATTCTATTATAAATGATTTATATAATAGGCATATATTATTGCTTATAAGATAATATTTGATTTTATTCCCTCATATTTTAGGATAGCTTGAAATAATGATTTTCTTGTTTTCTATTCATTCTAAATGCTGTTTGGGATTTATAAGGTTATAACAAAGATTATTACCATTGTTTCAATGAATTAAATGTTAGATTGTTATTCATTTTAGTTTTGTTTCTTATTTTCATTTTATTATAAATTATTAAATTAGGACTGTTCTTCCTTGTTCATATTTTTTATTCTATTACATATGATGATCAATAATTAGCCTATGATTAAGGATACAGTATGATCACTATTGTTATTCTGTTATAAATAATATCACAATTAAGCCATGGTCATTCTTTCATGGCCTTTATTTTCATTTTGTTACAAATGACTCCAAATCTGTGGGCACTAAAAGAAGACCATATTCAAATTTTTATTCAGTTAAAAATGACAACCAATGATTGGGTCATATTTTCATTCAGATTATATTAAAGTTATCATTTCCCATTGTTATTATTTTTGTTCTGTTACAAATACCACCCAAATCTGTGGTGTTATTAAAGAAGAGCTTAGCATTATTTTTATTCTGTTACAATATATATATATATATGTAAAAGAAATAAAATATCCGTTAATTAAAAAACAATATTGTAATTATAATTGAAATAATATTTTTAACGGTTTACAAACAATTACAAACAATCCTTAAATCCGCAGAAGTACTTTCGGTTACTTGCTAACCTGCCTCAACTGCCATTAAATTCAAAAAACCAAAAGCGGAAGCAAACATCATCAATTCAAATTACACGAATCTCGTATTTTAATGTTAGAAGCTTGCCGATTTATTAAATGCACTTTATTTCTGTTTATAAAAATTGCTCTTTATATATATATATAATACAAATAAAATGTCTGGTAATTAAAAACTATTGTAATAACAATAAAAATAATAAATATAATGATAATTAACTATTATATACAGTCTTTCAATTTGAAATACTTTGGAATTAACCAAAAGTACTTCAGATTGAAAGAATGTATATAATTGTTAAGAACTATTATATTTATTATTTTTATTATTATATATCTATATGATTGAATTAAGATTAAAGTTGTAACTGAGATAAGAATAACAATAAAACTAAAAAAAATCTTAATGGTTGTAAAGTAGATCATATTTTAGCAAGCAGATTTGAAATTTTTTTCCTGCATTTCTCTACTTTGAACTTTAGTATATCACCATTATTTACTTTTAATATGACATGATACCACTTTTATCCAAGATATGACAATTTTTAACTTAATAGCACCTTGTGAAAATGGCAATTGTCTGTATGATGTCATAATGTGAAAAACACGTTGCTACCTTATTTACAATATGCAGTCAGTTGTATTGAAGGGTTAAACACAACAAAGATGTACCTTTGATTGCAAATAAATTTAAGTTTTGACAACAAATTGTAGATTCTGTTTTCTTTAACCCCCCTCTCTCTCCTCTTCTCTAACCTACCTATTTACCTACTTACCTGCCTGTCTACCTATCTACCTAATGCCTATCTATCTACCTCCATCACCACCTCCTTACCTACCTACTTACCTATCTATCTATCTATCTATCTAATTAATGGGAAGAAACTAGTCTCCAAATTCAAAATAAAAATAATATATCAACCAGATGAAAATATGTCATTAATAATTATTAAACTAATAATCCATTAATTACATGATTAATTCACCTAAAGATTTTTGTCCAGAGATGGTGCTATTTGATCTTCAGTTTTCCTTTGGTCTCCTGCACTTATCTATAGTACTAATTTTCTAGTTTTACATTTTTTTCGTGGCAAAAACAGTATTAATTAATTAGTTAAAAAAGTCTAAGGAGGACAGATATCTACAGAAGTCTATAGCTTAAAAAACATGACAGGGAATCTGAACCTGACAACATGATCTCTGATTGATAGAGAGTAGTCACTAAAATAATTTTACTCTCTGATTCTGTTAATGATGAGTAAAAAAATTGCATGTTTTTCATAGTTTATTTAAATATTTATAATTATTTTTACAAAATATCTGTACAATAATTATTTAAAAACAAATGTATACATTATTACTCTTTGTTTTGAATCAAATACATTTTTAAAAATCACAAGTTAAAGAAATTTTTCATAATGACCAAAAAGATGTTGCAATAAAGAATGGTCTACTAAACATAATTTTAGAACAGTATTTTATAGATTTAAGATGACCTAACAAATTTTTTTTTTTGCATTTTACAAATAAAAATGTCAAGCATTGGTGATCGAGTGGTCAGCACATTAGCCTTACAAGCGGTTGTCCCAGGTTCACAGGTTAGCTTTCTGGCCGATGCTTTGACACATGAAAAAAAAAAATAAACATTTAATTTATTTTTCCATTAGCTGTTGCAAAAATCACTCAATAAAAAACAGTTATGGTTTTCTTCACATATTTTTTTCTCTCTATATTTGCAAAGTTCAAATATAATATTTTTAGTGTATTTTTTATTTGCAAATTTATATTGTAAATAAATCAAGCCAAAATTATTTAATTCTAATATAAAATAAAGGTTTAAATACTAAAATCAAATCTTAAACATTAAAAAAACTGTCATCAGAATAAACAATGAAATGTTTTTAATAAACAAAGCCTTTAATAAAGTTTAATTAAGAAGAGCAAGTCACTTTCATCCAGGTTATAAATAGATAGCACTCTGTATGTTAGCAAGGATCAAGAATAAATGCATTAAGATTTTGATGTTTATAAAATTATATATATATAACTCGCAAATAAGCTCTTAACAAGCTTTGCAGAATATCCCAACCCCAGACCAGTTTCTGGTTGGCTTCCTCAGTGAGGTGCAAGGACATTCAAGCATTAGATTAAAAATACCAGAACAAGCCCAGCATTTTATCTAATGGTTAACTATTAAGTAGAAAATCTGAAATTTTTAGACAGCGTGTTAAGAGCTTATTTATGAGCTCTATATATAACAATTGTAATACAAGCTTGTTAAATTAGATCATGTGGCATATGACTTTATTTCATTGTAATATGCATGGTGTAAGATTTTTTTCTAAATATAATTTTCTCTTGTCAAGTATCTAGCAGCTTAAACAGTCACATCTCTGTAAGTGCATTGATCATTATATATATATATATATATATATGATATAATGCACTTATCAGAATATATATATATATATATATATATTCTCTGATAAGTGCATTGACCATTATATATATATATGATCAATGCACTTACAGAGATGTGGCTATTTAAGCTGCTAGCTACTTGACAAAAGAAAATTATATTTAGAAAAAAATCTTACACCATTTATATTTTAGATATTATACTTACTTTACAGTAAAGGCTATATTTATTTTTAAAAACAATTATTTTATTATTTTATCTAATTTTACAAAAGTTGACAATATTTTAATAGTATAATCTAATATCTTAAAGCTAAGAAACATTTCTCAACTTGAATACATCTTCAAATAGTGACTTGGATTTTCAAGAGACTTAACAGTATCTACTCTATGTTACTAAGTGCTGTCATCTAATAATTTTAAGACGTTTAGAAAAAAGCATATTATTGAATCTGTTTAAGTTCATATATATATATATAATGACTGTTAATTAAAAACTATTGTAATAACCATAAAAATAATAAATATAATGGTAATTAACAATTATATGCCATTAATTGAAGAGGGTTAAGAAAATTAACCCAAAATCCTTAAAGTTGATTGAAAAAGACTATATAATAATCAATTACCATATATATATATATATATATATATTCTAACCCAATAAAAATTTCCTCTGTTTATTCTGTAATTATTTATTAGTTTAGTTTGCACTAATTTTTCAGGTTGGAAATTAAGGCAACCAAAATAAAGCAACATATCCATTAATTTTCCAATATGATCTAAAATACTTTTCATATAATACAATTGTACATTCAATTCTCTTAAGCCATGCCACGATTGTAATAACAACAATAATTGATCACTTATTAATTTAAAGAATAATTATAATAATATTAATCTCAGGGTTCTTTGTTTCATGTAAGGAAATGCTCGGCAGTATTGTGTTGTCGCATATGACTGGCATTCTGGTCGGCTATAGGAAACATTTATTTTACTTAAATTCAATGTGTCTTCATCTCTCATATCAACTGCTATATTATTTAAAGAGATGATAATTCTATTCAATAATGACGTATAATTTTGAATAACACAGCCTTTTTTTTTCAGAATCTCAGTCAGAATAATAAAAAGACAAGGGTGCTTTTTGTGTCCTTCCATCATCCATGACAACACAATAATATAACTAAGATTTATTACTTAGACAATTTAACTAAATGGGAATGGAATAATGTGCAACCAAAGTTAATGGTTTGGGAATAAATTCATTTTTTTTATACAAAGGTGAATGTTTAGTCTTAAGTTTTCAACTCCATAAATAATTATCATTAAACTAAAATATAATGACATATTCCGATCTGCTTAACTTTATTTATCTGGTATATTAAGTTTTTAAGAATTTGGAATGATTTCGGACTCAAGAAAAGGTTTTGCAAATATTGTGCAAACACTTATATTTAGCATATAAAAACAAAAAAATGAATCTACAACAAATTTTAACAAGACTATAATTTATTATTATCACAAAAAAAAATATATGAACATTTATTCAATAATCCCATAGTAATACAAAAATATAAAATATAACTGACATTAATCTGTATACTCTTTTGGTTATGGACTAGAGGTTACTACTTCTCCTGTATGCAATCATATGGATTGATTAACTAAAAGTACATTTCATTACCAATACATTGTTTATTAAATTTTGGTAACCTTGTAGAAGCTTTTATTCAAAATTATTGACTAACTATTTTTTTTTTTTTTTAAAATGATTAATCCCATCATATGCAATACGCAAAATATTAAATTTATTTCTAATACATTTACTTTATTTATGGTCTTTAATGGGATAACCTATTCTAATTATAGGCCAGTTATCAGAAGTTACACTTACCATCTTACATTTAACTTAATGCTAACTTAAGTTATGATACAAATTTTATTCATACGTATAATTTTAAATATGAGTATTATTTAATTACTAACCAGAATTAAATATTGCATTTGAATATTCCTTCAGTAAATAAGCGTTTTAAATTACGCAATTTTAATTACTTTCTCCATTGATTTACTTGTCAAATACTAGCAATATTTAGCAGCACAATACAGATATTGATCTTAGTTACTAACGCACTATTTATACTAAAGTGGATCTTGAGGAACTAACACCTCCAATATAACCTTTATCTTGCCCGAACTTTCAAAATTAAGCACAATAATCAACACCTTCCATGGTGGAGCTATCTTTATTTTCACATGAGGAATATGGAATAACCACGAAGGTCTGTAAAGTAATCTACTACATTAAAATATTTTGGTGGTTTCTTGCCTCTTACTTGGGCATACAACGAACACACACCAAATACAATCCTCTCCTGGGATTTAAACGAATGAAGCATACTAAATGCTAGATAAATTCTTGATCGTCCTATCTATGAGAATCGATCACTTGGGCTATAAACATACCCGAACATTATATTTAAAATCTTCCTCTCATGGAAAACAAAGCTTTTGGGGAGATCATTTTTCATCCCACAAAATAAATACATTATAATTATTACCTATGCGAATATTAAGCATATACCAATGCTATATCTGGGCAGGATAAGTAAATACACTGATTATAATAAACTTATGTTACCGTGTATACTTTGATCAACATCTGAAATCAATGGACATCATAGAATAAAAGTATAATAATTTTAATTTTAATAAAGGAACATTCAAAAATAGTTGGTAGCATACTATCTTAAACTAAATAAAGTGGATGTGTTATTTAAGAATAATTAGGAATAAATTCCTCAATTAATACAGTATAAATTCGTTTCAAAACTTTAACAAGAAATATTTTGTTATAGCATTTTTTTTTTTTTTTAGTTACTTCTGATAATTTTCAATATTTATTTTACCCCTTAAATATCTAAATATTTTTTCTTTTACGTATCTAACATACAAAATTTCTACCTACAATTGTATGTAATAATTAAAACATATTTTATAGATTTTTTTCTTTCGTGTTAAATATCAACTTAACCTATAATAATTATATTAAAACATACCTTTGTCATTACAAGGCTATTAAATATCACTTGACCATACAGACTTTAACCTATGTGATATAACAAAAAAAATACATATCATTTATAACTTAGTTTTAAACAATCATTAATTAACAAGTGCATATTCTCTCATTAGAAAATGTTTTTCTGTTGAGCAATGGTCCAGGTGAAGAGCTTTATCCAGTCGTATTTCACGAAACAAGTTTAAAAACAATAAACGCATGGTATTATTTCCTTTAAATAAAAGTTTTCTCTTATTTTGTGCGTTTAATAAATTAGGTAAAGAAAAATATAGCAGAATTGAAGATTAATTCTTACTTGAATTAAACTGCTACAATTTTGGGATCCAAGAAAATAAAATATACATTTCTAACATAGACGAATATTTGACTATAGACGATAAACATACACAATTATTTCTTTTTTTATTATTGACGATACGTACAATTCATATTAGCTAGCTTACTTATGGACGGAAATGCGCAATTTTTCCGAGAGATTATTCTGATAATAACTGCAGCTGATTTACATGTATAGGAAGTTTTAATAACTCCAACTGATGTGTAATATAATATATCATTTATTTTTATCATTAAGTCACTAAGATATTTGGTTTTGTTCATACTTTAGGAATTATAAATTTTTTTAACGGTAACTTCTCCGTAAGAATGCCCCTATATAACTCTTCCTATATTTACTCTGAGAAAGTTTATATTTTTTTCCAAAAAAAAAATATACATGTGCATAATTTAATCTTATTTATCATTATTATTATTTCCAGACAATTCTTGGTGAATAAAACATATTTTAACGTATGTAACTACATTACTTGTAAAGGCAGACAATATTGAGAAAGAGCGCGAAAATGTTTCTAGTTGATTTTCCTTGGTTTCAAAATATTTCTTTCAATTATTATTATTATTTTTTTTCTATACCAAGAAAATATCAATAAATGACATAAAGTTAATAAATAATTAATCTTTTCTTGGAAATCGCTTCTTTTCCTTAATTTAGATATAATATAATTTTTCGTGATTCTTTTAGTTACATCTGTCATTTTTGAACTTTAGCGCGAGACAATAAATTTTTAAGTATAAAAGGTTTTTAAATAGGTAGATGGCACAGAAAATCAGGATGTCTTATCAAAAAAATTTAGCCACGCATTATATTATTAAAATTTTACTTTGATTACATTTATTTCTGCAAAATAAAATGAAAAAATTGAGTTACCAAATTTCAGCACTGTTCCTTCCTTGAAAACTAAAAGCAGACTATATATTTTTTTTTCAAAAAAAATGATCTTGACTTTAGCGACCTCTTACAGAAAAATAATCATTTGATTATAACATAAACAAAAGAAAGGAAAAACTTATTACAATCATATAGTTTTCAGTATTATCTAAATAGATTACAAAGTGATTTGACAATATAAAAAAAATAATAATACATTAAATTAACAATCAGTGATGTATAATTCTTTAAACATTATTTTTTTTTTACAAAAAGAAATTACCAGAAGTTATTGTGCTTTATGATAAGACATTCATCCACTCTCCCCTCTACCCATCCAAAATCAATTACTGTTTATGATATTTGTTTTTATACTATATTAATTTGCTTTAATTATTAATATCTTAATTAAATTATTCATGTTCTTTTTAAAAATGATATTGCATTACTAAATCTATTAGTTATTCACCCAAAACATGCCAAAGTGAGTGAATAGCATACTTTATTAATCAATTATTACTATGGTTATTTTATCTTTTTATTTCTTTAAAGAATAGCATTGTTTCCTGCAGAAATAATGCCAAGTAAACCAAGTGTCAATAACACTAGGTTATAATATATATATACAGATTTGGGTGTAATGAGACTGATGAAGTGAATATAGAAAGTGGAGTTAGATAAGGGTGTAGTATGTCACCTGTTTTGTTTAATATTTGTTTAGAAGATATGATAAATAATTATTTGGACTGTGGAGGAGCAAATTTTGGAGGGAGAATAATAAAGTGTATAAGATTTGCAGATGATATGGCTCTTATTGCTGAGGAGGAAAAGGATCTTCAGAATATGTTGAATAAATTTGAAAAAGGATGTATGGCATATGGAATGAAGATTAATATTGAAAAGACTAAATGTTTATGGATAGGGAGAGATGCAAAAAGACTGCAAATTGGAATCCATAATGACATGGTTCAACAGGTGAAGGGATTTAGATATTTGGGTGGTTGGTTGAGTGAGGATGGAAGAAGTGAAGATGAAGTTAAAAGAAGAATAGCTTTGGCAAAGGTGACATTTGTAAAAAGAAAGAAGATATTTTGTGGATGTATGGAAAGAGAATTAAGGAAGAGATTAATTAAATGTTATGTGTGGAGTGTATTAATGTATGGTTGTGAGACATGGACATTGAGTAATAGAATTAAGAAATGATTGGAAGCTTTTGAGATGTGGACATGGAGAAAAATGGAAAAAATCAGTTGGATGAGTAAAATAACAAATGAAGAAGTTTTGAAAAGAGTTAATGAGGAAAGAAGATTGATTGAAAATATCAGAGAGAGAAAGAGAAACTGGATTGGACATATATTAAGAAGAGATTACAGTTTAATGAAAGACGTTTTGGAGGAAATGATGAGAGGAAATAAAAAGAAAGGATGGAAGAGATTGACATTATTGGATGATATAAGAGATGGAAAGGCTTATGTGGAATTGAGGAAATGGGCAAGGAAGAAAATGGAATGGAAGAATGGATGAACTGATGTAGTGACTACTCTCTGGACCTGTCTATTGGACAGACTACTATTGATTTGATATTATCCTTGCAGTGAAATTTTTATATTTTTATCTTCATTACTTATAATTATTTATGATTGCTAAATATTTGGTAGCACATTTTATTTAATTACTCAAGTAAATTTAACTTTCAAAAATGTAAAGAATCATTTTAAATAAAGTTTTAAATAAATATTACTTGTGTACTGAATTTACTTTTTATTGGTTTTCTGTTTTTTCACATGTTCCATCACCAGATATCAGAAGAGAAGTTTCTTAATAAAAAATGTATAAAAGGTTATTAAAATAGCAAATCTTCAAACTTTAATGGACAGGGTTATGTAAAATAAAGTGGATGACCAAAAGGCTATTAAGAAGATTGGACTTGCTAATAACTGAAGATGTAGAATCTTCACCTAAGACTTGTCTTAGAATAATATCTCCTTTTTACAATAGAATAATTATAATGCAAAATAGAATTCTTACAATGGTCAACCCAAATATGTTTTTCCAGATCTAATAATAAAATCAGACGAGTTGATTTTCCTAGATGTAACTGGAGTTTCATCAACAGTTTCAGATTAGCCCATAATCATTGTTCTCACCAGTCTCATAATTTGAATCTATCAGTCACTTTAAACTATGAACTACATTGTTAATGATTGTCAAATCTATGGGCCACAGTGTTGAGAACTCTACAGGTTTTTTTATCATGTTTTATTAATAATTAAGCTATTAAAAATTCACATGCTTCTAATAAGTAAATAATAATTACATTTCAATATAGTTCTTATACCTTTCTAAAACTATAATTTAATGATTTAAGAAAACCGATTTAAAAAAAAATGAAATGTCCTCCAATAATTTAAAAAAAAAAAAAAATTTATTGAAAAATATTTGTTTATTTAAATAAAAAGCTGATAAAATGGATTAACGGGTATCAATCAATCAATGACAAAGTATTATATATAATAATCAAGTGGTATTTTTTGAATGTATTTCTGGTTAACATATATTTTATATCGTCTACCTTTAAACTTAAACCATGTATTTTGCAAAAATATAAAATATTTATTAAAATACTACCAAAAACAATTTTTGTATTACTTTAAATAATAATTTAATTAACTTTATTAAAGTCTTTCTTTTTTTAAAGTTTAAATTAACTGTTTTTCTAAAAATAATACTGAAGGAAAGTTGTTTATAATGTAGAATAGCTTTTAAATACCCACAGCAGACCAATAATCTTTTCAACAGTCCCTGAGAGACCCAATGAAAAAAAAAGCGTTACTTTGTGTAGTTTTCTATTTTTATATTATTTTGTTGAGAAAAGCTAGATATTTATTTATTGACTAATATCAGCAGATTACACAAATCATTTATGTGATAGACAATCGAAACAGATTCTAAAACTAAAAAAAAAAAAAAAAAGTGGTAATCAGTGTGGATTTGAATTCATTTTTTCTTAGCTTGGTTAGATGTGTCTATCATTATACTATTAATTTTTTTTAATACTTTACAATGTAACTTATATAATTGCATTTTTGAAAAATCACACTCATAAATCATCTTTATATAGATTGTAAAAAGCACAATATAATGTTTGTTATTTATTTTAAAAGGACTTTATACATTAGTCTAACCATCTCCCATAGCCATGCCCTGGAGTTTGAATGTAGCCATATTGCTAGCAAATGGCTACCTATTTATTTTAAGCTAGAGAGTAAAAGTCTCAATTTGTCTCATTTAGCAAATCAGTATTAAAGCATTGATTAAAAAAAAGTTTATAATATGACCAGGGTGATAAAGCACTGAATGATTATATTTACCATTACTAATTAAATTTTTTTAAATTTGGTAAATTTTTAGTTTATAATTTAAGTTATTTAATTAATTCCTAGATAAAAGTATTAAATACAAAACATTTTAGTTTCATACTCTTTTGAGAATGGCTGCTAATGAAAATTGGGAATAGCCTTAACATATAAAATTATTTTATATGTTTTAGCTTTCATGATTGTTTTAACGCAAACACCCACCCACACACCGAATCTCAAGTATTATGCTAACGGGATATATATAGAAAGATTTATCTCACTCACATAACATAACACAATCTAAATTAACTATATCACTTAATTCATTTTATTCTGGTTACTGCAAAGCAATTAAAGTAAGTGACATAGTTTCACTAGATTGTTTGTTTTTAAGAATAAAAATTGGTATTTCTACATCAAGCGTTGGTGACCTAGTAGTTAGCATAGGTGCCTTCCAAGCAGCTGGCCGGGGTTCACTTCCCAGTCAACGCATTTGACCTAGGAAAAAAAAAGATGTTTCCAGAAACACTGCAGAATATATAAAAGTAGTAGATAAGTATTTAATTTTAAATAATATTTAAAGTTTACATTCAAGATCAAAAAATGTAATCATTTCTAAACTAATAAAAAAAGTAATAATAATTTATATATTTATTGAGGGATTATGGTTATGAATTCATTGAAAGAACACAATTTAATGTGGTGACAATGGTTTGTGACAGTTGTGAAAATTGGAATACGACTAATTAAAGAAGCTGGATTTGCCTAGATAGTAGGTCAATTTTTCTTATGTTAATTATATGTTAGTCTACTTTCTGTTATTTTTTTTACTTTTAAGGATGGCTCTGTTATATGGAATTTGGAATGAATCTACGATAGATAAAAATTTATACAATTAAAAACAGATTTTGTAAAAAATTAATTAACCGAAAAACATTAAATATTAAAACTGCATTAGCTATTTAAAAAAAAACATAAATATACCTTGATGTCAAATTGATCTGAGAGAGTTTTATTAAAAAATTAACTTCTTTGATCATTGGTGCAGTTGGTAGTTCATATGACTTGGGATAAAGAGGTCCTGGGATCGATTTTGATGCTCAATCGTTTTATGAACTCCTGAACAATAAAGCTATTAGCATTTATTTAAAAAACATAATTTACATTTTATTTAAAAAACAAAATGTCATAAATCCTAATATTTCTGTAGTGTAATTTTCATTAAATCACTCTCATGCAAGGTAAGGACTGGTTTTTTTTAACCTTGTGGAAGGATGTAATCATAAACATATGAGTAAAGATCAGAGATGTGAAAAATGTCTTTGGTCACATATTTATAATTACATCATTCCACAAGATGTTACAAGTGGTTAGAAATCAGTCTCTATCTTGTGTGATAGTGATGTAGTGAAAATTATACTACAGAAATATTATTCATTATTGGATAATCTCTAGTTTAATGACTGCCCAATAACAATTATTAATGTCATAAATCCTCTTACACAAATCTTTCAAAAATAGACTAAAAATTTGACAACCAAAATTTAATGATATTCGTATATTTAATAATTGTTTTCATTTTATTAAGAATATTTTTTTACTGCTCTCTTATTGATTAAAGCCATTAAAACATTATGTGATGTTAGTAACAGTAGCAAATTCTCTATTCAGTAGTACCACCAAGTGCAAGCCCCAGTAATCAATGGATGCAAGCATCCATTGATTACTCGGGCTTGCACTTGGTGGCACTACTGTATGAAGAGTTTACTCCTGTTGTCTCTTACTGATTATTGGCCAAATTCTGAGCATAAGGATTAAAGTATATCAAGTAAACAGAATTGAAATTTCTTTTATTAATTTATCGATTTTACTTTATCAAACAATTTATTTTCTCCCAATTGTTTTTGATTTACAGTATTTCTTCCTTTTTTATTGTAAAATGCTTTAGTCCTTTTTTAAAAATTGTATTTAGAATTATTTAATTTTTTTTTATACTGTGATACCAATTCCATGCCATGTTACTCTCCCCAAAAATCTTTCAAGGGCTATTCTTTAAAAATAAATGTATTACTTTTACTAAATTATATTTTTACATCTGATGACTATCACAAATTTTTATTTTTGTCATATTTTTTAATTTGTAATTTATTTGTCTAAAATAGATATTTTTCAATTGGTCTTAAATATCAGTTTAATAAACATATCTAATATCCTTTAATTGATCAGCATTACATATTTATAATAAAACTTTTGTAGTATTTTTAATGCCAGACAGTAATTTATTATACATATATTATACCTTAATAATTTTTAACAGATATTAATATTTGAAATATTTTTAATGACATGGAAATATCTGTTCAATTTTTATTTTAGAAAAATCACTGTCAGACAATATAATCAGTGACCAAAAAAAAACAAAAACTGTAAACACTTTTTGAATCTAAAAAGTAACCCTTTAAATACAATCTCTTAGTTATTTATAAAATTAAAGCACTACAGTAAACGTATACATGTTTAAGGTGTGGCTTTACAATTGACTATTTAGATTGGTCACTATCTACATCATCCTACTGTGAATTTTCTAAAATAAAAAGAGAACAGATTCTGTAGTGCAATTTTTACTACACCACTCTCATGCAAAATAGGGACTGGTACTTTTAACACCTTGTATAGGTGTGTAATCATAAACATATGACCTAAGACATGTAAAAAAGATGTATGATTCCCAAAAATGCACATTTCATGCTAAGCCAGCACTTAACAGTTGGCCCATATCACAATCTCTTATACATATCTTTACCATTGTTCATTATATATAGATAACCAATTACTATAGTTTAAATGATGATGGAAGTATATTAATAATATATATATATATATATATATATATATATATATATGTCCACAGATGGCGTTTCTACCAAAAACACCAATCAAGCGTATATTCTGTTTACATAAACGTCAGAGTAGCATTCACTATCTCTAACTATAATTCCACTTTCAGATCATGATTTCAAGCTATTTGCTATCGTCAGTGAAAGACAGGAATAAAGAAACTAGATCTAAACACAAACTCTGAGCGTCTATGAAACAATTTCTATTCAGCTTGCAAGCGTGAATTTTTTAGACACGTAATGTCTTCAAACTCAGCATAGCAAACCAGATAGCTATATGGGTCTGATCTCAGTTCAGCATCACCACATAGTAGAAGCCTCTGCAATCTATATCATTGCAAGAAAGACCTCAAAGGTACATTTATGATAAACAAAAATGCAAGTTAAAAAACTTGCTAACGCTTGTATTTATGTCCACAGATGGCGTTTCTACCAAAAACACCAATCAAGCGTATATTCTGTTTACATAAACGTCAGAGTAGCATTCACTATCTCTAACTATAATTCCACTTTCAGATCATGATTTCAAGCTATTTGCTATCGTCAGTGAAAGGCAGGAATAAAGAAACTAGATCTAAACACAAACTCTGAGCGTCTATGAAACAATTTCTATTCAGCTTGCAAGCGTGAATTTTTTAGACACGTAATGTCTTCAAACTCAGCATAGCAAACCAGATAGCTATATGGGTCTGATCTCAGTTCAGCATCACCACATAGTAGAAGCCTCTGCAATCTATATCATTGCAAGAAAGACCTCAAAGGTACATTTATGATAAACAAAAATGCAAGTTAAAAAACTTGCTAACGCTTGTATTTATGTCCACAGATGGCGTTTCTACCAAAAACACCAATCAAGCGTATATTCTGTTTACATAAACGTCAGAGTAGCATTCACTATCTCTAACTATAATTCCACTTTCAGATCATGATTTCAAGCTATTTGCTATCGTCAGTGAAAGACAGGAATAAAGAAACTAGATCTAAACACAAACTCTGAGCGTCTATGAAACAATTTCTATTCAGCTTGCAAGCGTGAATTTTTTAGACACGTAATGTCTTCAAACTCAGCATAGCAAACCAGATAGCTATATGGGTCTGATCTCAGTTCAGCATCACCACGCTTGCAAGCTGAATAGAAATTGTTTCATAGACGCTCAGAGTTTGTGTTTAGATCTAGTTTCTTTATTCCTGTCTTTCACTGACGATAGCAAATAGCTTGAAATCATGATCTGAAAGTGGAATTATAGTTAGAGATAGTGAATGCTACTCTGACGTTTATGTAAACAGAATATACGCTTGATTGGTGTTTTTGGTAGAAACGCCATCTGTGGACATAAATACAAGCGTTAGCAAGTTTTTTAACTTGCATTTTTGTTTATCATATATATATATACATATATATATATATATATATATCATTATCAACCATTATCAATCCACTGCAGGATGAAGGTCTCTCCAAGTTTAATCCATCTTCTCCGATCTTTAGCTTCTCTTCTCCACATCACCCCTACACATTTTCTTATTTCATCCATCCATCTTACATGTGGTCTCCTTCTGGGTCTTTTACAATCTCTTGGAATCCAGTTTAAAATTTCAATTGTCCATCTATTATCATCTCTTCTAGCAATATGTCCAGCCCAACTCCACTTCAATCTTTTAATTTTTTCAATGAGGTCAGTAACACCTGTTTGTTCTTTTACCCATACATTGCGTTTTCGATCTCTTCTTGTTACTCCCAACATACATCTCTCCATACTCCTTTGAGTGGTCTGAAGTCTCTGTATTGATCTTCTATTAAGTGTCCAAGTCTCAGATCCATAAGTAAGAACTGGTAAAACACATTTGTTAAAAACCTTTCTTTTCAAACACATAGGCATATTTCCTTTTAATATCAAGTTATTTCTACCAAAAGCACTCCAACCAAGTTTAATTCTATGATTAATTTCCTCTATTATGTTTCCATCTGTATTAATAATCTGACCAAGGTATTTGTAACTCTTAACTTCTTCTAATTCATCATAATCAATCTTTATTTTCATATTTTGAGCAAATCGATTAAACATTACTTTAGTCTTTTTAACATTTATCTTTAGTCCTACTTTCCTACTTTCATCTGATAACTCCTGCAACATTTCCTGCAGCTCGGAAGCATTATTTGCAAAAACAACTACATCATCTGCGAAATCTAAATGACTTAAATAATCTCCATTTACTTTCACTCCTTTAGTTTCCCATTTTAATCCACAAAATACTTCTTGCAGCACTGCTGTAAAAAGTTTTGGAGATATGGGAGTCACCTTGTCTTACACCTTTCTCAATGTTGACTTTCCTGGTATCATTATGTAATCTAATTGTTGCTGTTGCATTTTTATAAATATTCTTTAAAATATGACAATATCCTGGATCTATACCTTGATGATCCAATGCTTTAATCACTGAAGAAATGTTTATAGAATCAAATGCCTTTTCATATATATATATATATATATATATATATATATATATATATGAAAAGGCATTTGATATATATATATATATATATATATATGGGAGATAATGACTAGGACCAACTAATGAGTGCTGGTCCAGCACAAAATACATATATTGTAGGTCTTTTATTTATCATTTTCACATGTGTATGGTTATGTGTATCGGTTGTGTATAGTGTATACATTATCCTTTTATTTAAATATTAATTTACTTTGTAACTGTATGTGATTATGTATTAGTTTGAATAAAATTGATATTTTTTTGCTTTAATAGACGTTAACAATGAAAAGCTTCTTTACTTTAGATATGCCATAAATGAATACAATGATTTTCAGTAATACTGGATAAAAATTGAGTAAATACACTCATTGTATTTTAATTCTATAATCAAACCCATTGAATGAATAAATATGGTTTATCTAAGCCTGTTCATTAAAGCTTGAATATTTGCTATCTTAATATAAACCAAGCATTGATTATATATATGAGATGGAGATGATGATTTAGACCAACTGATGAGTGCTGGTTCAGCACAAAATACATATATATTGGAGATCATGGTCATGTGTATTGGTTATGTAAGATGTAATAGATAGCTTAAAGAAGCTTGAAAGTCTATGTTAAAATCCTCTTTAATTACATCTTAAGGTTATTGATTTATTACAGATTCAGCCTAGATTCTGACCATTCCTCTGTGTAACTAAATGGACATATTAAGATCACTTATATGAGGGATCAGAGTGAATTAAAATCAACATGAGTATGACAATAATATTGGTATCAAGGGGTTGATCATTGAGTCATCATATTTTCAATGGTATGGATGGCTGAAGAATTGGAAGATGGAGAAGATTGAAGTCCATCCATTAAAGTTTGAAAATTTTCTATCTTAATATAACCTGAGCACTGATTATATATATGTGAAAGGAGATGATCTGAACTAGCTGATGAGTTCTGGTTTAGCACAAAATACATATATTGAAGATCATTTATCCTTTGCTCATATATGTGTATTGGTCATATTGGATGGAATGGATGACTTATAGGAGCTTAAAAGTCTCAATTCAAATATTCTCTAATTACATCTAAAGCTTAAGTATATACATTATAATTAAATATTAATTCACTTTGAAACTTTATGTGATTAAAAGTATATTTTTGATTATGTATTACATCTGGGTCTCGTTTTATGTGGTAGATAGGTTCCACAGAAAACCCACATTAAAAAAAATTGCACAAAAATAGACTTAACTTATCTTGTAAAAGGGGGGATAGGGTCTGTAATTTTCAGAATTCGCATAAAAGCAAAGTAGCAAGGAAAAATTACTTTAAAATTCGTATTAAAAAAATAAGAAAATAAAGTATGACAAATAAAAAATATCAAATATTTGAAAAAAATTGGTGCGAGACAAACTTTTTTTTACTTTTTTTTTATTACCTACAGTATTTAATTTGACATTTTTTTCATATGTATTTTAATCATTATCGCTATTTTTGAATGTGCGGTTTGTTTGTAAACTGGTAAGAAATCAGATTTGTCGATGTGATGTGATGTAGCTTCTTCTTGAACGAAGTCAAGAATCTCTCAGAAATTATGTTCAGAGAAACTTGTTAGCCACTTTATTTTCCATTCCCCAACTCTAATTTTTACCATATTCTGCTCCATCCCATTTACACAACTAGTGCCAATTTCAGTCTTGTGCTGTGTTAATGGTTTTCTGTTGACAACTGATTTTTACTACTGAAATAAAATTTAAATGTTCACATTTTGTTTCTATATTAAAAAAATGAGGATCACAATCAAAACAAAAAGATTATACATTATCATTAAAAATATTATTTTCAGTTTATAAAATCAATAAAATCTTTGTTATTTATTTTTTAAAAAAATCTACATTATTTATTTCTGTTATACCTAACAAAATACATTTTAAAAGTTTAAAATTTTTGAATATTTATTGCGATATTTTTATATGTAAATATAAATCTATTATTATTATTTACTCATTAATATAAGTATGCTATTTATTATAAATATAGCTTCAGGCCATGTTGCTAATATAACGTTATATTTTTGAAAAAAAAAAGTATTTCAAGTCAAAATAAGTTGTTAATAATTTAAATTTCTTGATATCTAATAAATATAGTGAAATATGAAAAATATTAAGAAGAAACATGAATCACATAACTTCAAAATCACATTAAAATAATCCGCATAAAATGAGACCCAGGTGTATTTTGAATAAAACTGGAATATTTTTGCTTTAATATGTTAACAATGAAAAGCTTTTTTACTTTAGATATGTCATAAATGAATAAACTGATTTGCAGTAATACTGGATAAAAATTGTGTAAATACATAGATTGTATTATAATTCTATAATCAAAACATAATATTGTCTCTATATAATAAATAAATTATGTGTACATTTTTAGAATAAATATCATTATATTATTCTTAGATGACATAGGTTTAATAAAATTACTATCTGTGACATGGATCAATTTTATAAAATGACCACTATTTAAAACAAATGGCAAAAGTATTATTTAAATTTTTTTTTTTTGAAGATTGCTGAAGTAAATAATTGATGGTAAACAAAATAGTGGGTACAAATTTATGATGATCACTGTGCAGAAAGGTCCATTGTATCATGGGGTAAAGATATAGAATAAAATTGTACAAACTAAATCATTATCATCGTAACAGAAATTATTATTACTGCAAATTTATAATTAAAGCATGTTAAGTATGGATAAAATTATATTTAAACTTCATATATATATATATATATATATATATATATATATATATATATATATATATATATATATATATATATATATATATATATATATATATATATACACAAAGAGTCTATTTATTTTATTTTTATTTTTATTCATTTATTTTTTTACCGATAAATGCAGCAAAAAAATGCATTCAAAATCTCTATCTAGACTTATCCCCACTCCCAAACTGGGTTTGAGCTATTGGCTCTCATCAGTAAAGAGCTAGGACATCCAGATACCAGATCACAAAATACAAACTCAAGTCCAGCATTTATCTAATATTTAAATATTAAGTAGAAAATCTGAAATTTTCAGACATCTATATGTTTTCAAATCCAGCTTTCCAACTCAAATAGCCATATGGAACTGAACTAAATTCAGATACATCTCATATTATATGCATTTATCGGTAAAATAAATAAATAAATATATAAAATAAAACAGGCAAAACTCACTATATATATTGCCACACATAGCAAGCTAGAGTAATCAATGGATGCCAAAAGGCTTGTGCATAAAATCACCATCTAGTGCCTACTCATCCATATCCCCAGACTAGTTTCCGGCTTATGGCTTCTGTCAGTGAGAAGCCTTGGATCTGAGAGCACTGCATCTAGATCTTAGATTTAATGCAACCCTCCAGCAACCACCTTTTATCTCCATTAAACTACAAAACTATGAGTCTTAAATTGAAAATACCTTAATGTTTTCAATCCAAGCCCATCAGCTTATATAGTCATATGGGTCTGAACACAGTTCAGTACCCATACATTTTAGTGTCTTTGGTTCTTTAATAACCATAGCCACCACTATCCTTTTGCCTGTTCTAACAGTAGTTATACACAAGCATAAGAGGAGGTGGTCATGTGATGTTTATATAAAATAAAAATAAAATAAGCTTGTTTAGAACTATTAGCACACTCTTTATATAACATTTGTAAATAAAAGCTAAATAAGTCACATGATGTATGACATGATTTCATTAATATATTGTAACAGTCAGAATCGTCTATCTCGCTAACACACTGCAGAATTCAAACCCCAGACATGAAACTGAACATTCTAGGAGGGGTTGCCTTCTAGATATACTAAGTTCGAATCTAAAGCCCAAATTTCACAGCGCCATCTACATGATAATGCATCTGATGCCACTACTAATATGACCTTTGACCGGTGCCTGGTGGTCAGGGAGAAACAAAAGACTCTATACTAAAAGAAGTTTGGGTGGCTAATTAACATCTATGGATTTATGAAAGAAATGCAGAAAATATATATATAGACCGAGACAGTGATAGGAATCAAATAAAATAAGAGATCAAATTTAGTTTTAAATAATTTCACAAAATTTAT